>MNCI01026767.1:0-20836 GCA_015680685.1 Gnetum montanum
ATTCCATACTATTGTACATGAAATATACATTAACCAAGCACTGACGATTTTTCCCTCCTCTACTCTTCCTTTTCGTGCTCATCTAGGCTCCTATGCCTATCACTTGTAATTAAATAAAGTTAGTACACAACTGAGTGGGAAGCCTTTACACTTCCCTTGTTAGATGGTCAACAAGTGCTACACTAGAGGAGAGAAGTGGGGTACAAGTCAACCTACAACAACTATTAGTCTTATGCATGCTGAAAACAACACACACATCATATCGCCCATAATGCTAACATAATCATTATCGATCAAGATAGATGGCTATCATACAATCACATATAAAGCCATGGTCCAACATCATCTATCATGCCCATGTCATCATACCCACTATATACTGTTAAAAAATCCATGATCCACACAATCATAATCCAATCATAACACATATTATCAATGATATGTCTCACAAATTGATACTATCATATACATAGCCCATGTGGTTGCTAGCATATCTACACTCAATGTAGCATGTGAAATGTTACCATGAGTACTCATAACAACCATTTCTTGCAAGTCTTTTATTTAGTCTTTTATCGATCCAACTGGTGCTAGGGTCCATTAGCATATGACCCACAACCACTAGTCTTCTAGAGGACCGGCGATAGTGATGAACACTCCTATGCCACATACTAGCCATAGAGATGAAAAAATCTATGCTCTCCCACTCTCAAGATGAGGCTTGAGATAGGAGTCTCACGGATGCATCACAGTGGAGGTCAATCGATACTACCTCTAGGGTGCCTCGTCACCAACCAGTCCACACCCTCATGCTAGTTGATGAATCATGTTTTGCATAAGCTTCGATATTGGGGTGGCTATGATATCGGGTATGTGATATCATGGCCCAAAATGTGATATTAAGCATGTGATATTGCGGGGTACTCCCAAGCCTATAAAAATAGGCCTTGGACACAAAATTCAAGAGTAGTTTTTGTAGTCAAGTAGCAAAATTCTTGTAGTTTGTTCATTCAAGAGTTAGAATATTTTCCAACTACCCACAACAAGAGATCTAAGGGTAATCAAATCTTTATTCAAGCATTGATGTACCTGAACATACCATTGTGTTGGCAATAAAGACAAGCTCTTTGATTCATCCTTGTAGCACTTGAGACTTTCTTTCTTTCTGCACTTAGATATTGTGATTTCATGCAGTTCACATTTAATGTTATTCATTCAGTAATTAATTTTATTAATTAAGAAACTAATTAAAATACATAGGCACAACCCCTTTGAACATATGTGTGACACTTGTTTCTCAAGAATGGTTAGTGTTTAACAACCCAGTAGTGTTTACATGAAGTTCAGGATGTGTTAGGGAAGTGGGGACAGTTACTTGTGTTAGGTTAGATTAGACAATAGTTCACTTAGCATTTAATTACTCTCACTTTCATTATTGTTTTAGGTGATAAAATTGATAAAACATAAAATGATAAAAATCTTATTCCTCAGTCACACTTAACCATACACTTGCATTTCACAAGTGAGACTGGGAAGACAATGAACAAACAATACGAACTCATCGTTTAGCTCTAGTGTACTTGGTAATTAAAGTCTATGGAATTTGACTAGATCACACGTGAACACTTGTGATTCGTATGGTTGGATGTAGGGGTACCTCACTGTTTATCATTGGCACTATTGCCAGGGATTTTAGTTCTACATGTGCTATCTAAACTTAGTGAAACTTAGTAGCCTTGTTGTTCAAGCCCTAAGGGATGAATCTTACAAAAACAACAACATTATTACAACTAAATTAAATCCTAATTGCACACTGCATATAGATTCATTAATATAAAATGTCTTCTTATCACAAGAGTTTATCTTTGCCTAGGGCAGGCCAAGTGCCTCAGTAATACCGGGTGGTATATGCTCATCCTGATGAGTATGTACTAGACTTCACCTTCATCTTACATTAAGATGAAATGCTATGGTGGTGCGACATGGAGGGAAAAATTGTGTTGCCACTGGATCGATCTATTCCAACTATGCTCTAGCTAATGTCTGCATGACATTGACTTCAACATCTTCATAGGGAGTATGAGATGCAAGATCCTAATTCAAGGGATTACCATCCCACCAAAGCACAAAGGTTAAGGGATCATTAGTTGGAGCAACAACATGAGCTTTTGAAGGGAAAGGGGTCAAACACTTTTCCACCTCTGCTTAGCCCATTGGATAGATGCAAGTACTTCTCTGGGGGCTTTTCCTTTGGTGATACTCTCTCTTTGACATTGGTCAAGGGGCCCTCAACCAAAATGTGCAATCCACAATTCATAATCTTGGTTCTGGTCGAAACAAATCCAATGACAAAAATGGATCTAAAGAAGCCAGTCATGAGAAGGGGGCAAATGGAAGTCACGATCACAATTGTGGTTGCAATCATCAAAGAGAATGTAGTAGGCATCAGCACAATGCAAGTCCTCTTTCCTTTTCCCCTTCATCATCTTCTTCTTCTTCATCTGGCTCAGATCTTGGTTGCAGAGGGCATGACCTTGATGAAGGTGACCGATGGAACCAAAACAATAGAAGGGACTATCGAGACAATCACAATTGAAGGCATGGGTGATCTAGAGAGACCCACTACCATGAAAGAAGGGTTATTAGAGAACATCATAGGAACCATCACTATGGCCTTGATGAACCTCTACTTGCCACTCAGAGCATGTTAAACATTGTAGAGGCTATGACGATTCCAACAAGGCATGTAAAGGATAGAAAAATAAAGAGGCTGTACATGAACAACACCCCTCAATTTGAGGGAGGCTATGACACTGATCCGCAAAATCATCTCCAAGCTTTCGAAGATGCATGTGCCTTACAAAATATTGAGAATGATTAGTAGAAGTTGAAATTATTTCTAAGGACACTCATTAAGGAAGTAGAAAATTGGTACTAGTCCTTGGAACTAGAATCAATTAGGTGGTGGAGTAAAATGTTAGAATTGTTCAATGAAAAATATTAAATGTACCCCCAAGTGTCCAATCTGAGAATGCAAATCCAAGGGTGGAAACAAGGAAACCATGAGCCCTTGGATGCTACTATTGGTCAATACTACTCTCTATTCCATAAGCATCCTAGCCATGGATATTCTCAACTTGATCAACTCCATCATATTATAGACAGATTGCAATTGGAAATAAGGAAAACCCTTGGAATCTGTGCTCAAGGGAGATTGGTAGAGTTAAGCGTTCATCAAATCCAAAAGTTAATTGAGTAGATAGCCATGGAGGAGGGAGAATTGAGAAAATGAGAAAGTGCAGAGGAATACAACAAAGATACTTCCATTTGCAAAAGGGAGGTCTAATTTTGTGACAGTGAGGATGAGCTAACCAAATATGAGATGGCTAATCAGAAAACCTTACCACTCCAAAAATTGCAGTCCAAAATTATGGCTAAGGTTGACCAATTATAGGACTCCATGGATAATAAGTTTTAAACTATTTTAAAAATTGTTAAAGAGTCCAAGGAACAAGGTGGTGAGTGTGAGCACCAGAGACGTAATGAAGTTGAACATGTCATATCCAAGGGAAAGGGTAAGATGGTTGTGATAGAGGTGGTTGCAGATAGTGAATCAAATGATGATGGTGGGTGTGGCATTTACCAATATGAACATACCAAGGGATGCTGTCCAATTATGTCACACTTGCAAGAATATGGGGTGTATGCCTTACATCCATGACTTGCACAAAGGCAAACACCCAAGAGATTACCTTATCCACAAGACAACTCTCAATAGTTCCACCAACCACAGTAGTATTATCCAAGTGAAATTCCACAACAACCCTATGAATTGTACCAGTAGTAGCAGCAACCACAATCATGGGCATTGGCACCTCCAAGATAGCAGTACGCCTACCAAAAACCAAATTCCTATGGTTATTATGTTTAGCAACCTTCATCTCCTTGGGAATTCTCTTGTCATGTTGCTGTTTACCAACCTCATCACTACCCTCCTGAAGTATACCAACCACCATATGCAAGGAGAGACACCACTTACTATCATCATGCTCCTCCTATTCCTACATATACTCCTCTACCTCCTACATAGCTACCACCTGCTCCATCCATATAGGGTGAACTACCTACCCAACCACAACAAAGAAATGCTACAAGGGTAGTTAATTTGCAACTGGTTAACCACCAATTGGGTCAAAATCATGATCAAATAAAAGATCCTTCTTCTGATCCCATAGTCCACCAAAGCCCTTAGACATGCTAGTGGTTGGTAGCCCTACTCCTCTACCTTCCTCTACCTCACCTTTATCTGAGTCCCCTTCAAACCAGAATCCCTCTCGAATCCATATTATGATGTTGATCCATGCAGTATCTAATTGGATTTGAGCTGATAACCTACCTAGGAAGTTAGCTGATCTCGAGAGTCCCTTAGTATATTTGCAAATTTCTAGGAATGAGCCTTNGCTAACTTCCTAGGTAGGTTATCATCTCAAATCCAATTAGATACTGCATGGATCAACATCATAATATGGATTNTTTCTAGTGTTAATCTAATCTTGCATGAGATGTACACTACATAAAACCTTCCTCCATTGAAGAAGACCAACATTAGGCTAGAGTTGGTAGACCAGTCCATCACTATTCCATTAGGACTAGTAGAAGACATTATGACCATAATTTTTGGGTGGCCATATCCTGTTGACCTCCTAGTAATCAATGTGGATAACTATAAGGGGGACATTCCAATTATTATGGGAAGGGCATGGTTAATCATTGTTAATGTCAAAATGTACATTAGAGATCTTTCCTTAGAGATATCAAAAGAAAATAAATTTGGGAAGATCAAGAAGAAGAGGGTTCCATGTATTGCATACAACAATTTAGGGTGCCATTGTGTGAAAAAGCTATGGTCAGTGAAGCAAACATCTATCTCTATATGCAAGCAGTGTGCACCAAAAGCTAAAATCCAAAGATTTCTATATGTGGTAGCCACAAAACAAGAAGGCACGTAGTGGCTGATAGCTGATTCTAGTAGCAGTACATTGTGCATGAAACCTACTGAGGGCCTAACATGTGATTATGTTACAAGTATGGATGAACTTGAGCAAGTTCATCACTAGCTCTCCAAGGAAGTAAATGATGATATCAATTGGGGAGAGTTGGAGATTCTTGATAATTTTAAACAAAGAAAGATGCACCATTTGTCTGGAGCCCTACATGTGAAACAACATTTCAACAAATGAAGTAGAAGCTTGTTGAGACCCCAATTCTACAAGCACCTGATTGGTTCAGGCTATTTCATGTTATGACTAACGCATCAAATTATGCTTTGGGGGTAGTGCTTACATAATTAGATGATCAAAAATGTCTATATTACATTCACTGTGTAAGTTGGAGTATCACAAGTGCACAGCTAAACTACACCACTACAGAAAAAGAGTTGATGGCAGTGGTGTTTACCTTAGAAAAGTTCAAGTACTATGTGCTTAGTTCTAAAGTGTTCATGCACACAAATCATAGCACCATCTAATTTTTAATGAATAAACCAATGATGAGCCCCCATGTCATACAATGGATCATGATTTTGCAAGAGTTTTATCTTACAATGGTAGATCGAAAGGATGTGAAAAATGTGATTGTCGATCACTTATCATGGCTAAGATGGGATGACAAGGAAAAAGAGATTCCATTATCTAATCAATTTCCTAATGAATATCTCTTTGTAGGGGTTATTAATGCACAAATGCCCAATGAACCAACATGGTATGACATCATTCTTACTTATCTACTCAAGAAAGAACTACTGCAAGGGTTGGACACTGGGAAGAAACAACAGTTTCTTCACCAAGTTAAGCATTTCATGGAAATCAACGGGAGCCTTTACAAAGTATGTCTTGATGGCCTAGTACACTAGTGTGTCCTTGACATAGATCAACTACCCATTCTCCAGGATGCTCACGAAGGCCCTTGTGCAGGCCATTATGATGGAAGATACATGACCATAAAAATCCTCATGGTAGGATATTACTAGCCAACAATCTTCAAAGATGCACACTAGTTCATCCATGCTTCTAATCATTTTCAGAGAGATGATGGAATGACAACTTGAATGGAGAGGTCACAGTAATGGATTCAACCTCTCAAGCCATTCTATATTTGGGGAAGTAACTTTATGGATCCCATCACACCTATGTCAAATGGAAAGGCATATATAATAGTTGTGGTTGACTATTGCACTAAGTGGGCAGAAGCAGTAGCCGTTATCGACTATACATCCACTACTACTACTTGGTTTGTATAACAGAACATCATAAATATGTTTGGTGTGCCTTTTGTATTAATTTATTATAATGGAACTCATTTCATATATGCCACTTTCTAAAAACTTATGCAATGCTTGGGGTTTGAGCACAAACTCACAACATCTTATCACCCTAAAGCCAATGGTTAAGCTGAAGTCACTAATCGGGAGATTACAAAAATTCTAACATGTACTATTAGCAAGTGCCAAAGGGACTGGAGCACCAAATTAAATGATGCCCTTTGGGCCTATCACTCCACATGAAAGCTTCCCATAGGTTATTCACCCTATGAGCTCATGTATTGAAAAATACCAACACTGCCCATTCAATCTAAGCTCCATACACTCTCTACAACCTATGACCTTGACATGGATCAGAGTCTAGGATAAAAGGAAATATTAATGAACCCCAAATTACTAGATAAAAATTTATTAATGGCCCTATTATTCAACAAAATTCATAAGCCATTCAACATGAAATGCCATGACCACAAAATAAGGAAAGTCAAGTTTCAACTAGGAGACAAGGTTCTCTACTGAAATCTTGCACATGTACATCAACAAACCAAGTTTCAAACATTGTGGGAAGGATATTACATTATCAAAGAAACATTTCCATCTAGGGCCATGGTTATATATAAACTTGATGGCCTAGATAAGAAACAATTAGTCAACATCCAATAACTAAAACCTTTCCATTAGCCCAAGCCAACCAACTCAAAATACACCTTGCTAGATGGACAACCACACTCAATATTTTGAATTTCATCCTTCCAACTTAGTTGTGGGGGAGATGGCCATCCATACGAACACTTTAAGCAACTCCTTAGTCTTTTCACTTTTTTTTACACATTTTGGTTTTACAACTTTTTATTTTCATATTCTTTATTTTACATCTTTTTGTTCTTTAGGTTATTGATATTTTCTAAGTTTTTGTTTTATACCATTGTCATTATATTTAATATTTCTTGAATAATCTTTTACTTTCTTTTATCTTTTCTTATGCTTGATGTAATTCTCTACCCTTTTTACTAATAAGGTGCCAGGTACCATGGTAATGTACTACTCGATTGTGGTATGTATCAATTGTGATTTGATTGTTGATGTCCAGTTTTTGACTTTGAATATTGTTACTGACAACTAGGACATGGTTTCTTTTCATGTATTAAGTAGTGAGTCCACATCATCCACCCACCTACATAGTCTATGGTCTTCCTGGTTTTGGAAATGCTTAATAAATTTGTGACTTGTGTAGTTTTTTGAATTGCAAAGGAATCAAAGGTTCAAACATGGTGTGGCTTCAAAGGAATGCAATATTCTTCATGCCTTTCCATTTTCTTGTGTGCAAGGGTATCCTTATGAACTTCTTACCATTCCATGTGATTCCACAACAAGAAGTTGAATACGTCCTTGCATGGTGTGGTCCTCATCTCAAAAAAAAAAAAAAAGGATTCAAAGCACACCCCTTGGAAAAAATAAATGTGGAAATGCATGGGTCTTTGCATGGTGTGGTTTCCATTCAAAAATAAATAAATAAATATATGAAAATTCAAAGAACACCCCTTACACCAAATAAAAGGACTACAAGCACTGATTATGGGACTTGTCTCCTCTAACTAAGGCCCTTTCTCACATCCTACTTCTTCTTCAATTTGGAATGGTAGTTGTTTTGTAGGAGAATTATTGTGTCCCAAGGGATAGACTAGTCTTAGAATGTTGATGCGAAGTCACTGAAAGTGGTTGGTTTTGGTCTAGACTAAGGATGGATCCTACCAAGTCATTTAATTACAAGTTCAACAAGGGACTTCATGCGACCATAATTAGGAACTCCGTTCCATTCTCTATCTCAACCATCTATGCTTTTCATGCCTCACCTCACTACTAGTTTCATGTTTTGATTTAGTGTTCTAGTTTGATGTGTTGGGTTTCTTAGTTAGTTACTTCTGGGTTTCTATACTTAACCTTCTGTAATCATTAATCATCCATGGTGCCCACAAACTCTTTAGTTTGAAGTTATGCAAGGGCATAAAAGACCTATGCTTGCTTTGGGGAGGACCCACTTGCATATCTTTTGATTTGGTTAAGTTATGTTCTTTAACCTTAGACATTTTTATAATTGAATTTTTATTATTTACCCTATTAATTCCATCTAATTTTTCACATCTTCACAATTGATTTTAGTGAATTCCTTCTTTTTATTATTGTGAATTTCTATACCCTTTTTCTAGTATCCCTTGTATTAAGCTTTTTCAAAATTTTATGGACCACTTATCTTCCTTCACCTATTTGTTAGTCTTTCCACTAACCTTATTAAGCAATCAATCTATCACAATCACAACTTAGCTGGATAAAATCATTGATGAGACAAGGTATTCAATCACTATGTGTTACACTTTATATACTAATCCTTGATTTTGTTGTAATTATAGTGGGGACCATGGACTGAAAGTGGGACTATCTTCACCAAGGATGATGCAGCAATATCACTCATGGGAGATTGTTCATGACAATAGGATCTCTTCTACCTCTCCCTCACACTTTTTTTGCTAAGAGTGGTTGGATGTCCATTGGATCTTAGGATGTTCTTTCCTATTGTCATGAACACCCAAATTTTGTACACAATTGTAATGATGTATGGTTGGGAACTTCTATATCTTTTTGTTTCCTCTGTGTTACTCTACATGTTAGTTAAACATTCCATACCTCCTAATATATTTTCTGAGGGACTTGTTCCTCTTCTTCTGTATTCAAGGACAAGTTTTCATTTAGTTGTGGGGGTATGATGAATCATGTTTTGCATAAGCTCTGATATTAGGGTGGCCATAATATTGGGTACGATTGTGGCCCAAGATGCAATATCAAGCATGTGATACCACAGGGTACTCCCGATCCTATAAATATAGCTCTTGGGCACACGATTCAAGACTAGTTTTTGGAGTCAAGTAGTGAAATTCTTGTAGTTTGTTCATTCAAGAGCTAGAATATTTTCCAAGTTCCCATAGTAGAAGGTCTAAATGTAATCGGATCTTTATTTAAGCATTAATGTACCTAAACACACCATTATGTTGGTAATAAAGACAAGCTCTTTGATTTATCTTTGCAACACTTGAAACTTTCTTTCTTTATGCATTTATATATTGTGATTTCATGAAATTCACATTTAATGTTATTTATTTAGCAATTAATTTTGATTAATTAAGAAAATAATTAAAATATAGAAGCGTGACCCCTTTGAACATATGTGTGATGCTTGGTAGCTTAGGAATGGTCAGCATTTGACAACCCAATAGTGTTTACATGAAGTTCAAGATGTGTCCAGGAAGTGGGAATGGTTACTTGTGTTAGGTTAGATTAGATAATATTTCACATAGCATTTAATTACTCTCACTTTCATTATTGTTTTAGGCAGTCAAATTTTTAAAACTTAAAATGATAAAAAATCTTATGCCTCAGTCACACTTAACTATACACTTGCATTTCACAAGCGAGACTTAGAAGACAATGAATAGACAACACGAGCTCACCATTTAGCTCTAGCATACTTGATAATTAAAGTCTACAAAATTCGATTGGATCACATGTGAATGCTTGTGATTTGTATGGTTGGGCATAGGGGTACCTTGCTACTCATCACTAGCATCACCCACCAAAAACCATCACAAGCATTGTCATGAATACATGTACACATTTTGGCTAGCTTAAGCCAACATGTGTCATAAGCACAACATATCCAAATAAACATAACATAACCACACATATCCACATCTAACAATTATAGTCATTTTATGAAAATAATACCATGATTTGATAAAACAACATTAATACCATGATATGACAAAAAAATACCATATTTCTCAAACTACATGTACTTCCACACAAATGACTACTATAATAACCTTTAAAATGATATATTCCCAAAGAGAAAACCAATCCCACAATTAGAAAGTACTTCCCAAAATGATCCTAACAACACTAATATTACCTAAATTGGACTCCTGGAAGCAAAGTTATCCTCATTCAAATTTTTATTAATAAAATAATATTTAATAATATTGAATTACCACCAAGAAGGCTTGGAACTCCCAAAAAACGCTTGTGCCCCAATAGGCCTTGAAAATATCATACCAATCTCATCAACATCACATATCATATCCTACAAGCCTACATCATATCATACATCACATATACATTACTATACAATTCATAACCAAAATCAAACAATTTTGAAAAATAGGCAAAATAGCATGTCCAAACTCAATCTTTGAGCTATCTACCCCATATTCCTGTATAAGCATATACACTAATCTATTATAAAAATACAGGAAAAAGGTAAAGACAGCCCACCAATTAAAATTGTTGGGAAAGAAAGGCTAAAATAAGTAGAAAAGCCTCAAAGATTTAGCGAGACTCCATTTCACTCCCAACAAGTTCTACACCCATGTAGATATGACTGCAACAATCCCATATCTAGGTTCAGAGTAAGCAAAAACTATCTACAAAGCTCAAAATTCAGAAAAATGTGGAACAAAAGAAGAGAGAAGAAAAAAAAATGAAAGAATAGGCTCCTATGCATTTCTATTCATGTGAACAAAAAGAACAAACAAAAATCCAAAGTTCAATTTCTATGGGTAAGTAGTGGTGAGATAGTGAATACAAAAAAAAAAAAAAAACAAACATATAACCTATACATTTTATTAGATGCTTTTTCTTAAAATAAAAAAATGAACAATGTGCTACTTTTTTCATGTGATGTGAGTTCACTTTTTATTTTTTTTCACTTTGAATTATTTATTATGTCTTAAATAAACTACATTCATAAACTATCTTTATTTTTTTCCTCTACAACTAATGCCATCAACTTTAATCATGCATAACAAACACATTGAGACTGCAAATCAAAATCCATTTGAACCTATGAAATTATTATCATAAGCTCTACACATTAACATGCCAAAACCACACCTGAACATAATTTAACATAGTTCTATAGTGAAAATGCATAAATACCAAAATCACACATAAAGCATAAATGCATACTAGATAGGTGCTCTTGTACCCTAATCGAACACCCTTGCCAACAACATCACCTGGGAAACACATCACACAGGGCTAGTGTACATAATCATGTTAGCTAAGTAGGTAAAGACATCATATTTGTAACATAAAGATGAGGCCTCATAACATATAAAATGCATTAACTCATCCCCGATAACCCACCAAGACTCCACACATAATGTATAAATTGTAAGCATATGACCATACCTAATGGCTTTTCATGGGATGTAACACTCTCCCCTCCTTGAGAATATTCCTCCAAGAAGATCCCAGGATGAGCTATGTGCATCTCAGTCTCCACATCCCAAGTAGCATCTAAAGCTCCATGTCTACTTGATAAAATCTTAACCATAGGTACAACTTTACTACATAGTTGTTGCAATATATGATCAACAATCTCTGCTAGCTACTCAACATAACTAACATTAGACTGTAATTGTATCCTTGAATTGTCAATCACATAATGTACATTAGGCACATAACATTGTAGCATAGATACATGAAATACATCATGGAGATGTTCCAAATGAGGAGGTAATGTTGTCTAATAGGACACTCTCCCAATTCATTGTAAGACCTAAAATGGACCAATGTATCTAGGATCTAAATTTCCTTTTTAGCCAAATTGAGTAAGGCTTTTCAAGGGAGGAATATGAAGAAATACATGATCTTTGACTACAAACTCTAGTGACCTTCGATACCAATTGGCATATGCTACTTGCCTATCCTGTGTAGCTCTCAATCTATCTTAGATCTCCTAAATCTGCTTTGTAGTCTACCTCACCAAATCTATTCTCACCTATTGATTATCTTCTATGGTATCCTAACATAAAGGTTTTCTACATGGCCTACCATATAAAATCTCATATGGTGCTACCTAAAAACTCTCATGATAACTATTATTATATGCAAATTTAGCTAATGGTAGCATTCAATCCCAATCTTCTCTATATTGCAAAGCACAGGCTCTCAACACGTCCTTTAGAATTTGATTCATCCACCTAGTCTGATCATCAATTTATTGATGATATGCCAAACTCATATTTAGATTTGTACCCATGTCCTTCTAAAATGCATCGTGGCACACCATGCAACCACACTATCTCTACAAGAAATAGATATGTAGTTTCTACTACACTTACGGATGATCATATGGCAAGGAAATGGACAAACTTTGTCAACAAATCAACAACTACTAATATAGCATCCTTGCATTTGCAAGCTCTTGGAAGACCAACAATGAAATCCATACTAATGGAATCCCACTTCCATTGAGGAATATCATGGGAATGAAAATATCCCCTAGGTCTTTGATGCTCTATCTTCACTTGCTAGCAAATTAAAAATCAAGATACATACTCTCCTACATTTCTCTTCATACCAAGCCACCAATACATCTATCATAAACTCTAGTACATTTTCTGACTACCTAGATGCATTTGGTATTCGCTCATGTGGCCCTCATCCATCAACTAAATTCATAGAACTTTTGGAATACATACTAAACCATCCCTACATAATACTTCATGACTATCCATAGAGAGTGGTCCATCAGAGGTAAGTTGTTGTCTTAATTCTTGACACCATGGATCATGTCGTTGTTACTCTCATATTTTCTCTTGCAAATTTGATTGGATTATCAAGTTATTAATCCTTCTCACCATCCTACTCAATGAATCCACTACTTTATTACTCTTTCCAAGTTTGTATTTAATAGTAAAATCAAAATTAGCAAGAAAATAAACCCATCTATGTTGTTGCAATTTTAATTTTGGTTGACTTATAAGATATTGGAGGCTCTTATGGTCAATCCAAATAGTAACTTGATTTCCATATAGATAATGCTGCCAAATATTTAATGCAAATATCATAGCACCCAACACTAGATCATTCATGGAATATCTAGTTTCATGTGGCCTCAATTTGAGAGATGCATAAGCCACAACCTGTCCATCCTACATCAACACACAACCAAATCCATCCCCTAAATCATGAGTACTAAAATCATATGGACGTTCTAGTATAGGAGATATTTGCATTGGAGTAGTCACCAATCTATGCTTCAACTCTTCAAATGTAACCTAACAAGTTGGGCCCCAAGTAAAGTTAGCCTCATTCCTTAACAATCAAGTCAAAGGAGATGCTATGCAAGAAAAATGTTCCATAGACCTTTGGTAAGATCTTGCTAATCTTAAGAAGCTTTGTACCTCCACTACTAATTATAGCATAGGCCAATCTCAAACAATTGCAATATTTGTAGGATCCATAGAGATACTAGCTCCTAACATCACATGTCACAAGAATTGAATCTCTGGTTGCCAAAATGAATACTTGGATGGTTGAGCATATAGTTGGTACCCCATAAAATTTTGGAAGATCATCTGTGAGTGCTCTACATGCAATTTCTTATTAGGAAAATATGCTAAGATATCATCTATAAACACAATCACAAACTAATCTAGGAATGGCTGCATCACACTATTCATGAGGTGCAGGAAAATTGCTTGTGCATTTCTCAATCGAAAGGGTAGCACCAAAAACTCATAATAACCATACCATATTATGAATGTTATCTTTCACACATCCTGTTCATGAACCTGCACTTGATGATACCTAGACTTGAGATCAATCTTTGAGAATAGATGAGATCACCAAATTTGATCAAACAAGTCATTAAGGCATGTCAGAGGATATTTATTTTCCATAGTCACCTAGTTTAGTTGCCTATAATCTATGCATAGCTGCAAACCCCCATCCTTCTTTTTAACCAATAGCACTAGTGCACTCCATGGTAATACACTCGGTCAAATAAGGCCTTAGTCTAGCAATTCCTATAGCTGAATCTTTAGCTCTACTAGCTCTATGGGAGACATCCTATGTGGAGCCTTTGAAATAGGCTTTGTACCAAGTTTAAGTTTGATCTTGAACTCAATCTCTTACCTCAATGGCAAACCAAATAATTTTGATTGGAATACATTAGGAAATTTATGAACCATAGGAATTTGATCTATCTCCAACATATCTATTTTATATATTGTAGCCACAAAGCATTCATGCCCTTTTTGAAGCATCCTACGGTACATCTAAGAAGAGACCAAATCCAAGTGCATAGTTCTTAAACAAGTTTGCATCTCAATTAGAGCACCATCAACTAATTTAGTCATAGGAGATTTGGTCGATAGTTCAAAATTGCATTGAACTATGACAACCAATCCATCGCCAAAATTACATCATATACCCCAAGATCCATAACATGTAAATCACTAACCCACTACACACCTTCCAATTCTACTGGCACACCTATACACACTTGATCAACTCAAGTTTTGTGATCCTAAGAAGAAGATACTATCAATCGATAAGAAAGAGAATGACATACGAGATCTACATGATGTGAAACTATAGGGTTTATGAAGTAATGGCTGCCACCTAAATCAAATAACATCAACACAAAAAAGCACAAAATTGTACCTCTTGTCTCCATCACTATGCTTGGCTGCACATCCAAAGGTTGGTCTGTTAAGCCATACATCTATCCTTGAGTCCTATAGTTCCCTCCTCTAGGTTGAGTGACTAGTACTCCATGTCCACCCTAAACTAGAGGTTGTTGTCCTTGGCATTTGCCTCCTCCACTACTACTTGCCTACTTTTGGCACTCCCAAGCCTGATGCCCTAGCTGCCCACATGCAAAATAGTTCTGGCAATTCCTTTGCATATGACTAGGCTGCCCACATCTATAACAAACAATAACTCCATGAACAGCTCCAATAGTAGGACCATGAGTGGGTGTTGCATGCTCTCCTTCATGACCATGAGCTTGCTTAGAGGGGCCAAGGCTCTCTCTAAATGTCAATCCTCTCTTCTTCCATTGTCATCTCTCTCTACACATTTTATCTTCCCACTGACTCCTCTCTAAATCCATGGCTACTTCTCTAGCTTCATCATAGGATGTTAATATAAGAGGTAATAGGGGATCCTTCAAAGATGGTCTCAAACCTTAAACAAACCTATTCATCCATGCTTGATCATTTGTCTACATCTATGGTACATAACTGCTCAGCTTAGAGGAATGAGCATCATGCTTTGCCCTAGATCAGCTGCCCTAATACAAATGGTAGAATTCATCCTCTTTAGCCTACACATATTAGGTAGACAAATAATGATCTTTAAAAGATGCTAGAAAATCATCCCATGCCACCTTTTGACCAGTCCATCCCTTAGCTTGCTCTTCAATCATCCACTTGCTAGGTATTACCAACCAATTGATAAATTTCCAAGCAAGTTTTCTGAATCAATGAAAAACCCATCAAATCAAAAGCCTTTTGTAATTCCTCCAATCATTTTGTAGCTATAGTGGGATCCTTAGTTCCATCAAATTTAGGAGGTCCCAACTTCTGAAACTGCTCTACTAGTTCCTTATTGATAAGCTACCTATTTGATTCTCCTAAGCCTCCACTACCACTACCACATTCCACTTCTATAATTGTAGCAACAGGAGCATTACTAGCTACAACATGCTCTTGTAGGATCTATAACAATTGTTGTATAAGCTCTAGTTGCCTATTTGCAAGACCACTACTAGATGTTTGAGGAGGTTGCTCCTATCCATCATTAGGCCCTTATGATCTATAAACCCCACCAGCATCATGACCATGTCTACTATATATATATATAACCTAAAATCACAAATGGATGAGTACCCCAACCATCATACAACATTGGAGTAAACTACCTCCAATACCACAATGTAATACCCCACCCTAGCTAGGGCAGGGTGATGCCTAGGATCAAGTAATATTACAATGGAAGCATGATAATTAAAAATCGATGATGTGTAGAATACATGATATTACAAAAGGTCAAACTACACAGAAATTTCATACCACTCCAAAACTAAACATACATTTCAATTTATAATAATGCATGTCTCTACATAAATCAAACTATGCACTACTATGCTAAAATACAAAAACACAAAAACATCATCATCGTATATATAAGAGTATGGAGAGTTTCATATAATGATACATAGTCCATACTACTATACATGAAAATATACATTAACCAAGAACTAAATATTTTTCCCTTGTCTACTCTCCCTCTCTATGCTTATTTAGGCTCCCATGCCTATCACTTGTAATTAAATAAAGTCAGTACATAATTGACTAGGAATCTTTTATACTTCCCCTACTATATGGTTGACAAGTTTTGCACTGGAGAAGAGGAGTGGAGTACAAGGCAACCTAAAACAATTGTTAGTCTTATGCATGCTTAAAACAACACACAATTGAAGAGGATAGATGGCTATCTTACAATCATAGATAAAGCCATGTTTTGAAATCATCTATCATGGCATTGTCATCATACCCATGATATACTATTAAATAGTCCATGATCAACACAATCATAATCTAATCATAATACATATTATCAACAATATGATTCATAAACCAATATTATCATATACATAGCCCATGTGGTCATTAGCATATCTACACTCAGTGTAGCATGTGAAACATTGCTATGAGTACTCATAATAGCCATTGCCTATAGGTCATTTATTTAGTATTT
Source organism: Gnetum montanum (assembly GCA_015680685.1). Lineage (NCBI taxonomy): Eukaryota > Viridiplantae > Streptophyta > Gnetopsida > Gnetales > Gnetaceae > Gnetum > Gnetum montanum. The sequence continues at coordinate 16,925 of MNCI01026767.1, forward strand.
TATTGATCCAACCGATGCTAGGGTCCATCAACCTATGACTCGCAACCACTAGCCTTCTAGAGGACTGGTGATAGTGATGAACATACCTATGCCACATACTAGCCATAGAGATGAACACAACTACACTCTCCCACTCTCAAGATGAGGCCTGAGATAGGAGCCTCATGGATGCATCATAGTGGGATCAATCCATACTACCTCCAATGTGCCTCATCATCAACCGATCTACATCATTATGCTAGCACCACCCACCAATGATCATCAAAAACATTGTTACAACGACATGTACACATTTTGACTAGCTTAAGTGAACACATGTCATAAGCACAACATATCCAAATAAACATAACATAACCACAAATATCCATACCTAATAGTTACAATCATTCCATGAAAACAATACCACAATTTGACAAAAAAACATCAATACCACAATATGAAAAAACAATATCATATTTCTCAAACTACATGTACTTCTATACAAATGATCACTATAATAACCTTTAAAATGATATATGCCCAAAGAGAAAAACCAATTCCATGATTATAAAGTACTTCCCAAAATGATCCTAATGACATGAATTTTACCTAAATTACACTCCTAGAAGTAAAGTGTTGTGTGTTCAAAGTTTTATTAATAAAATAATATTTAATAATATTGAATTACTACCAAGAAGGATTGGAACTCCCAAAGATGCTTTTGGTTCAATAGCCCCCGAAAATATCATACCAATCTCATCAACATCACATATCATATTCTACAAGTCCAAATCATACCATACATCACATATATATTACTATACAATTTGTAACCAAAATTAGACAATTTTGGAAAATAGGTAAAATAACATGTCCAAGCTCAATCATTGAGCTATTTTCCCCACATGCCCACATTGCATAAGCATATACACTAATCCAACACAAAAATATAGGAAAAAGATAAAGACAGCACACTAATTAAAATTGTTAAGAAAAAAGGTCAAAACAAGTAGAAAACATTCAAAAACCCAACAGAACTCTGTTTCGCTCACAACAAGTTCTACGCCCACATAGATATGTTCACAAAAATTTCAAATCCAGGTTTAGAGCAAGCAAAAGCCTTCCACAAAGCTTAAAATTTAGAAAAATGTGGAATAGAAGAAGAGAGAAGAAAGAAAAACAAAAGAATAGGCTCTTATGTGTTTTTGTTAATGTCAACAAAAAAAATCAGAAACCCAAAATCCAATTTCTATGGGTAAGTAGTGGTGAGGTGGTGGATACAAAAAAAAAAAAAGGTCAAACATATAACTTATACTTTTTACTATATGCTTTTTCTTAAAATAAAAAAATCAACAATGTGCTCTATTTTTTTCACATGACATGAGTTTACATTCTAATTTTTTTCACTTTGAATTGTTTATTATTTTTTAAATGAACTATTTTCATAAGCTATCTTTGTTTTTTTCCTCTACAACTAATGCTATGAACTTTAATCATGTGTAACAAACACACTGGAAATCCAAATCAAAATCTGTTTGAACCTATGATATCCTTATCATACGCTCTACACATTCACATGCCAAAACCACATCCAAACATCATGCAACATATTGCTATAGTGCAAATTCATAAATACCAAAATCACACATAAATCATAAAGACATATCGAATAGGTGCTTGTGTACCCCAATCCAACACCCTTGCTAGCAACATCACCTAGCTAACACATCGCACAGGGCTAGTGTACATGATCATGTTACCTAAGTAGGTAAATAAATCATAATCATAACATAAAGATGAAGCCTCTTAACATATAAAATACAGCAACTCATCCCAAATAACCCATCAAGACTCCACATATAATGTATAAATCATAAGTGTATAATCATACCTAATGGCTCTAGATGGGATGTAACACATATTTATAGGTTGTACAAACCAAGAACCCTTGAAGATGAGTTACATGTATTTCTTTATTCTATTATAACTACCCATTTGAGACAATGTTATAATATTACGACAAAAACCTATATGATTTTTTCTAATGCTCTCATTGACATGTTGTCAATTTGTAAAGTTTATCTTTATTTTTCATGAAAATGTAATATCTATCCAATAGATCCTATGGGTTTTCAAAGATAATAAAGCTTCATTTCATTTCATTTCATAATAACATGTATGACCCACACCTCCAAAATCTAATTAAATTGATTTGAAATAAATATTTCTTTTTTCGTTTTGAAAAAATGCTAGAGAGGGGGAAGTTGGGAGGAGGAGGGGTGGTGGTGGCAAGAATGAGTGAGATATGGGTGTGGGAGGTGGAGGATCTGATGGTGTTGGAACCTCCTAAATAATTTTAATACAGGTAAAACCTAAGGTATATAGTTAGAACATTATAATACAATATTGCCCACCAAAATCAAACCCATGACTTAGAGCTTTCAAATCAAGAGTCTTACCTCTAGGCTTGCACCTTATTGTTATGAAAGTTTGAAACCATATGAATCAATAGGTACTTTGCTGAGATTGGAGATGAGAGTTATGAATATTTTTATTTCTTGATTTTGAGAATAGCACACTAGCATGATCATGCTGAGGTGAACATACTGGCACAATCTCCAAATTAATATCTTGGCATAAACATACTTGCATATCTAAAAATTCACACATTAAAGATTACATAGGTATAGTTTTTTAGATAAGAGTTTGTGTTCATACATTAAAGATCATGTAGGTATAATTTTTAAATAAGAGTTTATCTTTATAAGTTAAAGATAACACACTTGAATCCTAGCCCCAAAATCTTTAAGATAAAACCAAACTGGTGATATGACGTACAAGAAATACATGTTACAATTTTCATTTTGGAGATACTAATATGCAAATAATATATTGTTTTAAATATTTGTCATTGATTTATATGAATAATTATAAGTGAGAGAAGTGTGTTACAAATGCAATAGCATGATGTTTTAAGGCTTTGTATGCTTTCAAAAATAAGTGAAAGGATTTAGGATTCTAGGATTATAATCTATCATAGTGTATTGTATGGATTTATTATATGGGAACTTGGAATCACTACAAAAATTTGGAAAAATATTGAAATGATACATAAAAATTTTCATCTAAATGAGTTAACTGAGAAGATGAAACCAACTTACTCAATATTAGTATCCAAATGTGATTTATTAACTTTAGAAGTAGAAGCCTTGTGCTAAATTATTGTAGGTACTCATACCTTAAATATATAAAGGAAAGACAAATTTTCTCAAGTGGTTCTTAAGGATTTATAAGATAGTAGTTGCTATTTTTAGGGAAAGCAATGGTTGAGAAAATGGGATCTTTATTAGGTAGAAGTAAAACAAAGTTCTAACCAGGTAGTGAAGTAGAGGATTTTAACATAGTTTTAGTTTAATATAGAAGGAAATAAATAGTATATTTACATCACATTAAATCTAATAAACTAGATACAAAATCTCACTATCTCTTAATTACTCTTCCAATAAAGTATTAGCTTGCCATTGACAAGCTTCCTTAAATTCATATCAACTATACCAAGAAGAGTGCAAATACAAGTTGTGTGGGTTAGAAGCCTTATAGAATGAGTTGGATGCTCCAAGAGAATTAGTTGGATGTGTTTCTTTTCTATATTATGACTACTCATTTGAGATAGCATTTTAATATTGTAGTAGAAAACGTATATGATTTATTTTTATTACCCCTATTGGTGTTTGGTCAATTTATAAAGTTTATCTTTATTTTTCATGAAAATTAAATATCTATCTAATAGATCCTTATAGATCTTGATATGTAATAAAGCTTAAGTTTCACTTTTCTAAGTAAGTTAAAGATAGTAAATTGGCATAACCTAAAAAGTTGTTTGGTTTTGTATAAATTTTAACATGTATTATGGGATTCTTGTTGGACCCACCT
>MNCI01026767.1:21531-51590 GCA_015680685.1 Gnetum montanum
AATTATATTATTAGGTATTCCAATAATATCTATGTGCAATATTATAGCTAGTGGTGATAGTGATATATCCATTTATATTAATGATCCTAGGGTATGTTGGTAGATAAACTACCTCAATTCTTGGGGTAAATGAGACATGCTCAAGCAATAATGATTTTTGAAAATTTCTATAACTTTATCTATGCAAAGATATATATAGCCTTCCTCATAGGTCAAAAAGAACTTAATTAAAGCCTATTTATATTATTATATAAGCATAACCATCAATTTATTCCAATATTACTAGACTTCATCCCTATGATAATGATCATAAAGATACATTGGCTTATTTGATTTCAGAAGATGTCAAGCATTTACAATAAAGTTAGCAAAATGAAGCATATATGAAAAATTTAAAATAAGGGTAATGAATTTTTTAAATTAAAAGAAGTAGCCTCTTTTTTCACAAATACAAAACACTAAGTAGCCTATGATGAGAGTATCTTTTCAAATGATTAGTGTTATTGATCAATTAATACCAATTGTTGATTTCTTAAGTTCCTCTCTTAATGCATTAATTTTTGTAATTCAAACTATTACAAAGTCTACTACCATCTTCGATGCTAATGACATTGCCAGTGCTAAAAGATATATCAATATGGTATTTAAATTGTCATTTGTAAGTCCTAGTACTACTTTGATATCTTCAATAATAGTATCCATGGGCATGATAATAATTTCTTTTATTATCATTACTTCACCTAAAATTCTTTTACCCTCAATGATCTCTTGTATTTTTATCCATCTCCTTATCAATGTTTCCTCACTACCTAAGAAATGGTTTTCATACATCATACCTTATCTTAAACTTATGACCTTATAATACAAAAAAATCTCTATAACACTTTATGATTTTATTTTTTATTATGCTATGATAATAATATTTCTTACCTTTTTATTATTCACAACTATTATTTGATTATTAGCCTTGCATGATTCCCAACTATGTTTGTAATCTAACATGTTCTTGGATGACATGACATAATGGTCAATTTATGATGTGCTTAGTCAAAGATATCATTTTTCAGATATATTTTATTATGAAATTTATTTATAAATATTACTAACTTGATTAGATCATATAGATAAGCTCCATGAATTACATGATCCACTATTCTTGGAGTACTATTATAGATAAGATTTATGATATGTTTTCTATGTTTCATTTTATGTTTGACATATTATGCATGTTACAAGCCCTAGAAGATAGAATTAATGTATTTTTTGATATTTGCTATGGCCTATGCTTTGATTAATATCCTAGACATTGACAAAACTTCTAAGTACTTAGGATTAAGTTTACATATTTTACTTTAATTAGAAATGTATTAGCTATATCTAGCATAACATATTTTAGGATAAAAATAAACATAGTTATGACTAGGCACACTACTACTAGTGAATTCAATTTTACATAAGCTATAAGCTTATAATGAGATGTTTGCTTAATGATAAGATTCTTAATTTGGAATCTTCAAGTTATGGGTTTGATTGCAATGGGTAGCACTGGTTTATAAAATAAAGATCTATAAAACATTCATGTTAGTTATATATACATATAGTCATCTAGTTCTATTTCTAACAAATCCTCCATAGAACCTATAAGTTATTCATAAGAAACCCCTTGTTTTAGGTGTCTTTAAATGATTACAAAAAAAAAAATTGTGATTGGCACATTGCTACTAGTGAGTTAGATTTTACATAATCTATAAGTTTAACAATGAGATGCTTACTTAGTAATAAAAATTTTGATTTGCAAGCTCCAAGTTATGGGTTTGATTATAATGAATAGCACTACTTTATAAAAATTAGTTCTATGAAAGATTCATGTTAGTTATATATACATATAGCCATCTAATTCTAGCTCTAACAACCCCTTCATAGAACCTATAAGTTATAAATGATCCCTTGCTATATATGTTTTTATGTGATTACAAAAAGTAATGTGATTGGTTTACTTTATGTAATGAAGATCACAATCATAACTATAGAACAAATTGAGATATTTTAATCCTAGGCATAGGTGAAAACTAGAAACAAAGATCAAACTATGAATATATCTATTGATTATAATTATGAAATTCATGTAAGTTGTAGATTTAGAAACCTATTCTAAAAATAAGGTGGCTAAAAAGCATAACGTTCTTCACATAGAGCATTTTGAAGCTATAGAAATCAGATCAATAGTTATAGAAACCTTCATTTAGGGTAGAAATAGTAATAAAGAAGCATGTGCATACTATAAGAGATCCAAATCTAAGTCTTATATTTGTTATATGCTTTGGTAGTAAAACCCTGTTATGTCCTAGGACATTTTTGATTTTCTAATTCAACTACAAAGATTGATTGTACATTTTGCAATTTTTAAGATTTGCTAGAACTTAGGTAGGATCAAATAGAAAATTATCTAATTTATTCTACTCTACAAGTGATTAAGTAGATCAATTAGGATTTTCTATTTATTACACAAATAATTCTACTATTTGTTTTTTTTTGTTTTTTTGTTGTACAAAGGTTTTAATGCTTAATTTAAACCTTCTAACATGTGCACTATATTTTCTTACATAGATTTTCTATTGTTTGGATTGAATGTAGAACTTTCTTAGTAGAATAAGATAGCAAATTTGATTAAATTTTTATTAATCTATAACTAGTAGTGCTTGGATTTATCCTTTTCTCTTTTCAAATCTTGATATTTAATTTTTGATTTTAGTATTTCTCTAGTTCAATTTTCATTTCAATTTTATCTTTTCTACATAGATGTGTAATAAGGATGTTACTAGATTTTGGAAGCATTAATAGGGTTTTCACCATGCATTGTACAAGTTTTTCATAACATTTTCTACAAGTCACTATGGAAGTTACATCGAGCATCATAAGTTGTTAGGTAATTCAAGATGATTTTTGTTAGTGGTGTTAATTTTCAAAATTTCAAATAAACAATAATAAAAATAAATTATACAAAAATGAGAGAGAAATACTTAAGAATGAAAATGAGATTCCATATCCTAGTATAATAAAGAACTTTCATATTAGTCTCTTCATTCAATTTATACATAATTGTTTCCATCTCTTACAGGAAATGAGATAGAAATTGTAATAATTGTATATGGGAAACTAGATGATTTTTAATAAATATGCAAAAGGATATTTCTAAATAGATCTCCAATAATTGGAAAATGTTAATTTTTTATAAAAATGATGTGATATGATAATGAATGATATTCCAATAGGGACAATATATAGATTATTTCATTTTAAAGCTCATTGGTAATTTTTGACAAGTTGTTAGGTTATTTTATGTTGATTTAATTTTTTTAAATATCTAAACATATGTAGGTTAATATGTTTTATGCACCTTGTAATTATTTCACTATTAATTAAGTAGTAGTGCAAACGATGAGTTTTGCTAGATGACTAGATAACCCTAGTTTTCTTTTTATGGTTTCCCCATTTGTGTTGCAATGAATGAGATGCTTTTAATTTGATTGAATACCAAGGAAGTGAAGGAAGTATTAGCAATTTTTTTATCTTTAGACATTGATCAAAATTTAGGGAAGTGCAAGTAGGTATCAATCCCTAAGGCTAATTTATTTTTATTATTATTTAATAGTAAAATGATTAGAATGAGATATTAAGAAAATTATGATAGGAGCCTTAAAGTGAACATAATAATCTTAGTATTTTTCACATAGTGTATAGGATCTTTTTTTGAGAAACTAAAGATAGAGGCTAGTAGAATAATTCCTTAGTCATAGCAGTATAAATGTAACCTACTCAATAAGAGTATATCACTACAAGGCTACTTCACTACTACTACACTTGAAGGTGGAGGCAGAATATAGATCCACAACCTCTTCACTAAGAAGTAAGTATCTTGATTACTATGGTATACCCCTAGGATGTTAGTTATCGGAGATTGCTTTTTCAAATGATGTTTTATCCAAGTGGGGTGAAGAAGAGGATTTATGATTTCTCATGCATGATTTTTGTTTGATGCTATTGCATACATTTACTAAATTCTTGTATAGATTATTAATTATTCTTGTTAGTGGCTCATATATGCTTATGTATCTAGGTTATAGTAGAAATGTATTGATTACCTCCTAGTTAGTTATGTTGAACTGACTCCTATTATTTACAAGTCTTTATGAAGAGTTGGATAATACCAAAGGAATAAATAATAACTAGAATGTCTAGGATAAATAGTTTTATTATTTTTTGTAGGAAATTTTCTACTTATATGTGGAAGTGATTGTGTACTTGTATTTGGACTCATTTATGTAGTGTGAGGTCATGTTGGTATTTATTTTCATGCACTTCTTTTACTATCTATTACTTTTAGAAAGGTTATTAATTTGGAAAATGCTTTTATGATGTTAATTATTTAATACCATTTCATATATGCATGCTATTTCTTTTGGATGAATATAAAGCATTACTTTTTATCTTTAATGTAATGTATTTGGATTTGAATGACATGTGTGTGAACTAATTATATTTGACATATGCTTTATATATAATTAAGTAGAAAGTATCATATAAATGGACATAGTTTGGGATGGCTTATTACATCTCTTTAATCATCTTGTAAAAACTTGTATTTTTAGCATCCTTGGCACATATTATTTTTTTATAGAGATTATGATGATTACACTTGTATGTTCTATATGCCTATCTAGTTTAGTGTATTTTATGCATTATAATGATGTCGATGATGAGATTTGGATTGTCTAGATGCTTGGTTAGTATTATGTAGTTCTTAGTATTTAATTATATGTATATTTTATTTTATTACAATCTAGCAAGTAGACACTAATCCTATTGTTGAGTGTGGCAAGATCTCATGAGATTTGGTTGGAAGTATGGCACGACATGTGATTGGTCATGTGTCTAATTATTAATATTAATTTTTCTAGAGTTCATGGTATGATCTACACAATATTTAGTTGGTGTTTCTTATATGTTGAGATGTGTGTTATGTATATTTTTATAAGTATTTATTTTAGATATATCTTATGCATATATATTGACATTTTTTGTGTGATGTTTTTAGCATTATGGATTGTATGGTATTTTTCCCTTTTAATGATTTTAGTATATGTGGGAGTTACATGAGTTGGAAAGGAAGCTACATTTGAGATGAAAAAGATTTTTAGTATTATTCTTTTACTTTGGTGTTGGTTTGGGTAATTGGTATTTTCTTCCATTCCATGGTTTCTTAGGCAATTTCCATTAAAACTTCCATGAATCATTCTTTTCACACATCTTGATGATATAGAAAAAGGTGCTATGGGAAATTGAAATCATGGAGGTGCTAGTGGATTGCATATTGGTTGTGCAAATTACTTGGATCTTTACAGTTTTGTTTTCACTCTTGTAGTTTTTTCATCATTTAGATTCAAAGTTAAATTATCTTTGTTTCTTTCACATTTATGGTTATAGGTTTTTATGCACATTCATGGGATGGGTATTATTTATTTATGCTATCTTATTTTGATGCTATCTATATGATGATGGATTTTATTTTGGAATTGATAGAATGCTATTTTGATGGACTGTTGTGTGAAATTTATGGAATTATTCTAGCCTAAATGTAGAACATCAATTCCCACTTTCCATACACATCCTAAACATATACTAACACTACTTGGTTACTAAGTTTCTACTTCTAGATCAACAAGTATCCACTACTAGGATTACCAAGCATTAATATATTATGATTGAAGTGGTTGCATTCACATTGATTACAAACTTTAATATTTAATAATAATAAAGTAAATTACATTCAAAGTAAATTGCTAGAAAGTAAAGTTAAACTAATCTAGGTATTGTAATAAATGAAAGAAATATTGATTTTATTATAATTCATGCAATTATATCTAGGTACATGTTACACTTAAATAAAATGCTATATAATCATTTCAATTCATGTTGAGGTATTCAAAGAAAAAAGTTTTCTGACTTTTACAAAAAATAACTACAAGAGTTCAGGTAAGATAATGACTAAATGATGCCATAAATATGATTAGTATGTGTATTTATATAGGAAATAATTAAATTAGTGTTGACATGCCTATGCGAGTGCATCTTGAGATGAGTTGATGAGGATATATCGACAAGGATGCGTCAATGGGCATTCAACGATATAGTCATCTTATTGAAATTTTTTATCATACCCCCATCATTGACTGAAAGCTCATCCTGAAGTGAAAAAAAATAGGATCAATTTTCCTACAAAATTGGAGAAAGCATAAAACTTTATTAACTAATTGACTGATTGACTTTGTGTGTTATGCTACATGGATTACAAAATTTGATGTACATTATAACAAAATTGGACACTTGGATAAAAATAGTAGGTCCTTGTTGAATGGACATAAGTGAGATAAGGTCTTTAGAGAGTGCTTGTAGGTGGAGGCTCCTATAGCTCTAATGGTTATTTATCATATCCCAATGTTTCTAGTGGTTGAGATTATCTTGCTATTGTTGCTACTATTGTTGAAAATTGGAAGGCATCTATGGGTATCTTCATCTTTTCTTCTTTGGTCTATGAATCATTAACAATCTAGGCCATTTCACCTAGATGTGCTAATGTTGGAATATTCCATGGGCATGGTAGCATTGGAAATATCTCCTTTGAATTGATGAACTAGCTTGTGAATTGTTTAGGTTCAATGTTGAACATACAACAAGGTTCTGTAGCTCATGGTAGTTATTCTCCTAAATAGGTTTTTAGAAATAGATCTTTGATCAATGAATTTACTCTTGAGAACCTTAAGCTCTAAGTTGACCACCTTCAATGTTTTATTAGTCTCTTTGCGAAGCTTGAACAATGCCTCATAAAAGAGGTAAGAGCTAGTCACATGTTTTTTAATTTATTTGTGGGTCTTTTCATGGTTAGCATTATCAAGTTGGCATAATAAAGATTGGCAAGATCCATGTATTTAGTCATCTCCTTGACTTTCTACTTCTATAGATATATCTCTATTTTGTTGTATGTGTTGAGTCCATCGAAGATGGACTACCATGCATTACCTTTCTACTAGAGTTGCTAAATGGCTTCATTAACCTTAACCTTGGCTGTAACATCCTATCTCTTGTTGATGGGACACGATATCACATGGGCCGTGATATCACATCCCTCGCGATATCACATACGCGATATCGCATATTCCCCTACGATATTGCGTATGCGATATCGCGGTGCGCCATCATATCTATAAATAAGAGGCGGCTCTCCCTTGTTTCCTAATCCTAGGCTAGACAGTAGGGAAACTTTGGTAGATTGATCACTCCAGAGATAGAATATTTTCCATGTGCCCGCAGTAGGAGTCCCAAAGTGAATGGATCTTTATTCAAGCAAGCATTGTACCTGAACATAAGTTTGTGTACGGCAATAAAGACAAGCTTTCCGGATAAACCTTGTAGCACATGGAATAGGATTTTATTATTGTTATTTATTACATGTTATTTATTACTTTTTATTTACTATTTTCCTTCTCAACCCTTCTCTCGTAGTTAAGTGCCTCAATACAACCACTTTGATCACGTGCGTTACGTGTGGTGATCCCAACAATGATTAGCATTTGGTAGCCATGGTTGCATTGGTTTAGGGTGTGTACGGTAAGTGGGAATGGATGTTGATGCTAGGTTAATTTAGACTTAGTTCATTAGTTAGAGTTAGTACTTAGTTTCTCAACCCTTCACCCTATTAGCATAGGAGACAAAAACATAAAAACTATAAAAATCATATACCTTAGACTTACTTAACCATGCACAGTGACAACTACAAGTAAGTCTAGGAAGACAACGAATGATTAACCCTAAGTGTTTCATGGGGCATGTAGGCACTTAGTCTGCGGAGTTCAACCGGATCGCGTGTGCTATGCTCATATTCGTATGGTTGAGTGTAGGGGTATCTTGCCACTCATCACTTGTTAAGGATGGAAATAATTGTAAAAAATATAATTAACCTTTAAATGAAGGGCACCTCATTATGAGTTACGATTATTCATGTATCTCTCAAGAAAGGGTTTGACCTATGTCATTTAAGGCCAAGGTTAGAGGTTGTGTTAGGCATGGAGTTGTAGAGCTAAGATAGGCAAGTGGTGGAACCTAGGTGAAGCAAGACAAAAAGGGACTAATAATCCCTTTGGTAGGACAACCTAACTATTGTGGCAATGCCAGATTACCTCTAAGGCTTAAGTGGCATAGGAAGATAACCTAGAGGAAGTTACAATACTCTCTACTATTAATAAATTTTTTTCATTTTTATCTTTTTATTCTGTAGTGCCAATTATTTATTTGCTAGTTAATTCATTAAATATTTATAATGTTTCTAGTATATTATCTAAGAAAATGATAAATGCGATAAATTAAGCAATCATATTTTTATAAAATCTAGGAACAGGATGTCACATTTGGTATTAGAGAAAACCATGATTCAAAAATCAAAGTGGAAGAAAAACATTATTTTATTATTATTGTTATTATAGAACACAAGTACATTTAAGAAAAATAACAAAATGGAAGAAAATATTATATTATATTATATTATTTTGTAACAGAAGAGGAGTAAGAGGAAGTACATCTAAGCAAAATATAGAAAAGGAAGACTAGGGGAAAGAAGAAAAACACGAAAATGGAAAAGATGTAAAGAAAGAAAATCTGATTATTTTTTACAACCAAATGACCCAAGGAGATCTATGACTATCTTCAATCGTGATGCCCTTTCTTCGTCAATGGCATCGTTCTTGCTAAGCACTACCTTGCATCCAACCAATCAGTCACACAATTGTTTGATGTACTTAGTTGCACATCTTATTGTAGCTGCTGATTCCTCCTTTCTTTTAAGTTGGGTCTTTAACATGTCCATATGTATTGATTGATCATCCATGTCCTTTTGTCATTCCTTCTCTTTTCTCTGCATAAATCAAACTAGAATTATGAGTTGTGAGAAAATCAAGAAAAAGGAAATAGTAAAGAATAAAAAAAATATTACCTAAAATCGATCATTATTAATTTGGAGAAACTATTCATGAGTCTCCAGATGGAAAGCGTAGCATGTTGCACTCTCTAGTTCTCCTAGGAGTTACTTTAGATCTTTTAGAGCATTTGGAGCATCCTCAGGAATTGGATGCAAAGATGATGGAACTACAACCTATATTAAATCATAATCTACCTTGAAGTTGCATGACTAAGACTCTTGTAAATGGTAGACACCCTCATGAATACAATGAGATTTATTATAAAAAATTCACTGGCTAATATGTAGAAGAAGCATGAGTTCTTCTTCAGTTGCCACCACTATTTGCCCCATCGAATAAGAAGAACCTGGGATAGAGAAAGAAGAAAACACTGGAACAAGCTTATGAAGTGGTGTTGGTGCTACTTGTGAAAGGGATCCTCTTATAGGTGTTGCAAAAAATCAAGGCATGATAGATGTTGTAGAAAAAGAAGGCATGCCTAGTGATCTAGATGGAGGAATGGGAGTTTATTTAGAAGTAGTGCTTGTATAATCTTTGTCCATCTCTCGAATAAAGTATTATCACTTCATAGACATCTACAACATAAAAATCAACATTATACAATGGAAAGAGAAAAGTATTCAAACCTTTAAATAATTAAAAATTACCTCTGGTTTCTTTCCCTTATCTTGTTTTTTACTTTGTTGGCTTTGTTGGGGTTATTGTTGAGCCTCTTGTTGGACTTGTTGTCTTATAACTACTGAACTACCAAAACTTTTCCCAGTACGTTGCCTCTATAAAAAGAAATTTATTAGAAACAAATAAGATATTAAACTAAGTTATTATGTATATATACATATTTATATTTAAATATGTACCTTGGGAGTAGAAAATGTGATTTGTTCTTGTGATTGAACAATATTAAAAGTCAAAGTACCTTGAACTTCTTTAGCTTGTGTAGCTCCAACACCCTACATTGATTTATTCTGTAGCCCAAATTATACTATCAAATACATAAAATAAAGACATAATTAACAACAAGAAAATAATAAAAATATAAAAATTCCTCATTGATTTCCTCCTAATTCTAAGCATGCTATAAAGCTAGCTGACCTTTCTTGGCATCCATAATCTTACTCCTTATAACTCTCTCATCTTTGAGAAATTTAGGACATAATCAAGGATTGTAATGACTAAAACATTTGTTTCGATGATCATAACTTAGGATCAAGCACATGAACAAGGGTACACAAAATAAGATATAATATTTGGAAGGATTTTTCTAGGCAATAGTTATTCTAGTCATGGCATTATACCAAGTAGAGAAACAAGACAATGATCAATCATAAATTCTATCGTTTATGACACCATGAAGTATGAAAATAGAATAAAAACTAAAATAGGATTGTTATCTATACCACAAGACCTTGATATAGATAAGTAGACATAAATCAAAGTGAACCTCATTAATGAAATCTCCATGAATAAATTGGCTTTTGTCAAGGGTAGAATCAATAACGTAATTAAATAATTTGTTCTTGCAAAAAGATGTAAATTTTGGAAAAGAAGTTAAAGGAATTAAAGGATCCTCTCCTTTCTAAAAACCTAAAGCTATTTTAATATTAGAAAGAAGGATTATTATTACACCAAAAACTAACTGGGAAGTAGAACTTTTCTTACTATTGTATTGTTCACACCATTCCTTGAGAAGGCCTTTGCAATGGGAGAGTTTAAAATAATCTAGAAGTAGTAAGATATTGAAACCCCTCCTTCCCAAGTAAGCTAAGAATATGATCATAAGTGGAGAGTACATTATTTTGATGTAAAAAAAATAGTGGACAATTGAGAGCTACCTGAAGGAGTTTGAGGCAGAGGTAAAGCTTGATGCTTAGGAGCCATGATGAAGATGGTTAGAGTCTTTTGATGGTACAAAATATTTAAGCTTCTCTACTATCAATCTTTTGTTGATATTGAGTTGTAATGGGTTCACTAAAATAGAATTATCTCTAGCTTAACTTGAAGTGCTCTTTGAGATGATTCCAATGGTATCAGTTTCATCAAAATCCACCTTACAATTTGAAAGATATGGTAATTCTTAGGTTACATGTAGTTTAAAATTAAAATAGGTATTTTTAAAAAATTTTAAACTTAATTTAAAAATAATAATAATGCTTTTTAAAATTTTAAAATTTCAATTTAAAAAATGAGGGTCAACGATCTTGGGTTCAATTCTGAGCCCCAACAATTATTAGTATTATTATTATTATTACAAATAAAAAAATTGGGAGGGTCTTGAGCCTTTGGGAGGGTCATGCCCAGTCTTCTCGATAGTTGCAACTGACTATGCTACTAGTTGTAGTTGAGCTTGGTGATAGCTATGGCTAGGCTTATTGCTAGCCATGACTAGGCTTATTACCAATTGTGGATTATGGCTACAGAGGGACTAGCAGCCCCAAGGGTAGCCAAACATCATGTGTTGACTCCCCCTTCTGTCATCCATCATCAGCAATGTTTGGGCCCTCCGTCATCTACTGTATGTGCTTGCACACTTTGCCCTCTACTATCATGCCATGCCTACACCTTTTGTTGTCTACTGTCATGCTGCACCTACACCTACCATCATGCTTGAGCTTGCACCTACTGCTGCCTCATGTCTGTCACTACCGCTACTACACCTGCCATTAGCCCCATTGCCCCCCACCGCCCACCCCCACTTGGCTGCCACCTACCCACCACCTACCATGCACAATACCCTATAGCACCACCAAAAACTACCTCTAGCATTTTCTCAAATTGTCTTCAACATCGTCAAAAATTACCTCCAACACCATTGAAAATTGTCTCCAGCACTGTCAAAAATCACCTCTAGCATTTCCAAAAACTACCTCTAGCATTGCTAAAAACCACCTCCAACACCACCAAAAATTACCTCTTGCATCACTGAAAGTCACCTCCAGCACTATTAAAAATTACCTTTTTAGACACCATCACAAACCACCTCTCCACCGTGCAAACCCTAAGATAGGTCACGCTGGCCTAAAGGAGGGCTACATAGACCTCAAAATAGGTTGTGTTGATTCAAAGGAGGATCACACAAACACTGGGGCTATCGTATGCACATGTAAAGTTTTGTAAATTTAAAATGGCTATAACTTTTGAATCTAGAGGTTGTTTTTAACCAAACAAAAATCGATTCCAATAGATTTGAACCTTTCAAACTTAAGGTAACTATCAGATTTAGATTTTGGATTATAGAAAATTAGAATTTTAATCCATTGTTTAAGGTCCCAAAAATAATTAGGACTTAGTACTTGATAAGAAATCCATGATAGTTTCAATTTCATTTGCAACTGACTAACACTTTCAATACCTATAAAAAGGGTCATAGAAGCTAAGGATTATTAGCATACCTAATATCTTTAACTTATCAATGTTTAGAACCTGAAGAATAAATTGGAGAGAAATGGAGGTCCAAGTTAATGCCCTTGAATATCAAATTAATGAGATTAGGGATGTTCAAGAAGAACTTCATCACTCAAACCAAGGGTATTGAGAAATTCACTTTACCTTCCAAAACATGCCTTTCATTGATGAATTCTTTGAATTTAAATGAGATGATGTTGATGAAATTTTAGGAATGTCTTTCCTACAAAAATTTGATATTACTACCCACTTTGGAACTCGTATTTTAAAATTCCAAACCATTGACGGAGTCAAGGTTCCAAGGGGAAAAGGAATAACAAAGCAAATTCATATGATAACTATTAAGAAAACTAAAAGATTAGTCAAAAAAGGTGTTGCAATGTTGGTTGTCAAAGTAACCCAACCTCAAAGATCTTCAAGTACTGAGATTCCAAAAGAACTTAAGAATATAAAGATTTGGTATTTGATGAAACTAGAGAACTACCTTCAAAAAGAACTATCAAGCATGCTATTGATATTTTTCTTGGTACACAACTTGTTTCAAAAGCACCTTATAGATTTTCTACTTCTAAATTAAGAGAAGGAAAGTACAATTAGACCAATTATTCGAAGAAAGAAAAATGTGATCTAGCATATCACCTTGGGGTGCACCAATCTTATTCCTTAAAAAAAAGATGGTACACTAAGATTATGTGTTGATTATAGAGCATTGAATAAAGTCATGATTAAAAATACTTATCCTTTGCCTAGGATCAATGAACCAACTGGTGCGGCGATCAAACCTTTTTTCGTGGCCGAGTTATTTGCCTGACAGAGGCTGCTTTGGCCAACTACTTGGGGATCCCGACCACTAGGGAGATCATCTTGCCAACCTCCCGTGGCCTCCATAACTCGGCAATCTTTTCAAGGGCCTTTCCCCGAGAACGCAGAGCCGTCAGGTCCCTCAGACTTCCCTCTCGTGTCTTTGGGCTCATGCGGCCGTCTTAGTTGAGTGCTTCTTTGTGCAGTCGGGAAATGTGTCCAAGCTCCAGGGGTTGCATTTCACCTTCCTACGGTGCTTGCAGGAGGGCACCCGGGTT
The DNA here is from genome assembly GCA_015680685.1 of Gnetum montanum. Classification (NCBI taxonomy): domain Eukaryota; kingdom Viridiplantae; phylum Streptophyta; class Gnetopsida; order Gnetales; family Gnetaceae; genus Gnetum; species Gnetum montanum. The sequence continues at coordinate 35,042 of MNCI01026767.1, forward strand.
AACCTGTCGCGCTTCTTCCTCGAGGCCCTCCGCCTCCAACGACGGGGTCGCCGGTCGGGGCTTATCTTGGCCCTGTGGCGGGGGGCAGGGGAGCAGGGGGTGCCAGGCCCGTCCTCTACCCCCGCTAGGGGGCGTTGCGTTCCCCCTGTTTCTCCTCCTGCTCCCCCCCTTCCTCTTCTCCTCGGCGGCTGGCTGCTCTCCACCTCTCCTGGGGCAGCCGCTCCCACCGCAACCCTGCCCTCTCGCCCGACCCCCCCAGCGCCCCCCTGCACTGGGAGGCGTAGCTTCGACGGGAGGTTGCTGCTGCCAGGGAGGCCGAACAATGGTCTTCGGAGGCTCGGTGGGCTGAGGCCCTGGCCAAGTGGCGGGCCGACCACGAAACCCAGCTCTAGGAGCAGGCGCTACAACTGAACAGGCAGCATACGCTTGCGATGGAGACCCTGCACGCCCAGCTCACGGATGAGCTCCGGGACCAGATCAGGGAGGAGCTGCGGCAGGAGGAGGCAGACCGGCAGGCCCGGGAGGCGGCGGCCTGGGAGGAGCAGGAGCGTCTACAGGAGGAGGAGCTGCAGCGGCAGCGGCAGCTCGACCGGGCGCATCAGCACAACGCTTACCGGTGGCTTAGGGGGGGGGCGCTGCCCGTATACCGTCCTTGGTATTAGTTGTGAGAGCTCCTGGGGGGAGCTCAGAAGGCACATCCAGCGTACTTCCGCTAGACTGCACCCAGATGCGGGGGATTCGTCGTCGGACCGGTGCAGGAGCGAGGCTCTTCTGCAGGGGTTCCAGCAGGCCGCGAACTTCGTCGACACGGAGGATCATCGGGCCACCCTGGACATGCTCCATAAGTTGGAGTTGCCTCGGTGTGCCTGCCACCAGCTGCCGACCCACCCCTAGCTCTTCCCCTCTCTCCCTTGTTCCCGCCCCTTCCTTGTTGGGTTTCTCGTGGGGGTGGGGTGTGCCCCCCCCCAGTGTGTTTTTTGCGCTTGCCTTTGTGCTGAGGGTGCGCCCCCCCCATGTTGGGGGGGGGGGTCTTTTTGAATTTCTGTACGGCTTCGAGGTTTTCGACCGCCATGTGGGGATCGGCATGGTTTTTCACTGTCCTATGTGGGGCTCGGGGCTCCCCCCCACCCCCTTTCGAGGTGGGCCACCCCCACTTGTACTTGTACTTGTATAGTCGCGTATCTTTCTTTTAGTAATACACTCCCGAACATTCTCTCAAAAAAAAAAATGATTTGTGGGATCAACTTATAGGTGCATGTTATTTTTCAAAGATTGATTTAAAATCAGGTTATCATCAAACAAAGATTAAGGAGAAAGATATTGAGAAAACTACTTTCAAAACTAAATATGGATTATATGAATTTATTGTGATGCTGTTTGGATTAACTAATGCACCTACAACATTGATGCCATTAATGAATAATATTTTTCATGAATATCTTGATCAATTTTTTAAAGTATTTATGGATGATATACTTGTTTATTCTAAGTTAAGAGAAGAACATGTTAAACATTTGAAAATTACAATGGAAATTCTTAAGGAGAATTAGCTAAAAGCTAAATTGAGTAAATGTGAACTCTTTAAGGAAAAAATTTCATACTTGGATCATATAGTTTCTAAGAAAGGATTGCAAATTAATCGAGCAAAAATTGGGACTAGTCTAAATTAAAAGATGTTATAGTAGTTTGTAGCTTCTTAGGTTTAGCTGGTTTTTATTGATATTTCATTAAAGATTATCCTACCTTGGTAGCCCCATTGACTAACCTTTTCTAGGAGAAACATGTGTTTATGTTTGATAAAAATTGTAGGGAAGCTTTTCTTAGATTAAAGATGCTACTTACAACAACACTTATTTTGAGAATTCCAAATGAAGAATTACCATTTGAAGTATCAATGGATGCCTGTGGAATAGGAATCAAGGCAGTTCTTTCACAAGAAGATAAAGCAATATGTTATGAATCTTGTAAATTACAAGGAGTTGAGGTAAATTACTCAACCCATGATTTAGCATTGCTAGCAATTTTTCAAGCTTTGAATGTTTGGAGACCTTATCTTTGTGGAAAAAGGTTTGTACTAAAAATAGATAATAAAATTTTAGAATATTTGCAGAGATAGCCTATTTTGAATACTCATCAAAGGCAATGGGTAGAATTTTAGTTGAATACGATTTTAAAATCAAATATATTCCCAGTAAGAAAAATGTGATACCTGATGCCCTTAGTTGAATTTGGAAGTTAATGATACGTGTGGTAATGATCCCTATAGAAGAAGAAATCAAGGAACAAATAAAAGAAGATTCTTATTTTTTTAAAAAATTGACTGATATTTCCTATGAGCCTCGATATCAACTTACCTCTAATGATTTATTGATGGAAGGACAAAGAGTGTACATACCATAGGAAAATTTTTGACTAAGGTTGTTGTGTGAAGGACATGAAGTACCATAAATAGGACACCTAGGTCATATTAAGGCCTATTTGATGATACACAAATCTTATTCTTGGTCTAGAATGAAGAATGATGTGTCCTCATACATTAAAAATTGTCCAATGTGCCAAAGAATAAAAGCTAAACAAAGGAAACCCAATGGGTTATTGCAACCAACAACTTGAGTTTACACTGTTTGTGGGAAGACTTCAAATTTTTTTGTCAAGATTGGGTTACATCAAGGATCTACTCTAAACCCTTATTTATCATTATCATGGATAAGTTAACCAAATATATTTAAGATGATATCCCTTGGTGTATGCTATTAATTGATGATAATGCTTTGGTGGATGAATCTAAGGAAGTTTTGGCTATAAAAATAAAATTTGGGAAAAGGATTGAGGATTAATAAAAGTAAAAGTAAAACAAAACACATGGAGTGGACTTTTAGTGAAAAGTGATTAGAGAATATAGATTTGAATCCAAAACCAAGACGTTACTCAATGTAAGAAAATCATATACTTGGGGTCTCTAGTTTAAGTGGATGGTAAGATTAATCCTTATTGAATTTAACTATTTCTAGTCTTGATAAACAACTCTTAGACCTAAGGGCTGAGAATGAGAAGTTAGCCTTATCTTTAGAACAAGTCAAAGTGGAAGTTGTAGATGTTAAACTAATAAATGAAGGATTAATTAAGTGAAAGGAGTCCCTTTAAATGGTACTAAGACAAGGAAGAAGTCCATAAGATAAAAGTGGACTTGTATGCTACCACCAAGAAGATGAACTTGGACAACCTTCATCCCACCTAAAGGAGCCTTTGAGAAATACAGACACTATATTAAGGGAAGAATCTATCCAACAAAAGAATCCTTAACTTTTTGGTTCTTCTAGTAATTTTTTAATAGGATAATTAGATGTTATTATTGCAATAATATTGGACATAAAAAATGGGAGTGAAATCTAAAGCTTTATCACATGAGTACATGGGCATATGACAAGACTCCTTTTTTTTATTTATCAAAGTGCACCAAGAAAGGGTTTTAAGTAAGATCACAAAGAAGATTAAAAATCAACTCAAAGAACCAAGGTTATCAAAAAGGAGTGGAGAATTAAATGACAAGACCAAAAGCATCAAGATACTTTTACTAACAAATCTATAAGAGGAAGTCATGCTTTAAACATTAAGGAAGCTCAACTCAAAGGAGATTCCTCAAAAGAGAAAATTGATTCACTAGCTCTTTAAACTCCATCACCTTCCAATAGCATGACAAGTAGGTATAGGTAAGATTTTCTTAATATTTTCAATTTTTCTTAAATACTATAGACCAATGGAAACCTTTCAAAATCTCACCCTAAATTTTTACAAAAGATGTCTTTCAAAAGAGAAAGAAGTCTCTGCAAAGATGTCTTTGAAACAACAAAGACATCTCTCTAAGTTTTCTATCATCATGGGAAAGACATATTCTATAAATGAAAGACATCTACTATATTTTTAACATGCAAAAAAGATGTCTTTTCTTCAAAAAATATGTCTTGCTTTTCATTCAAAGCCCTTGTTTTCCCATAGCTATAATAGACAATACCTTCATTTTTATCGTATTCTTCAACATAGACCCCACAAAGATTACTAGGGCTTCACCATTCCCAGTGATTTTGGCAAAGATGGCCCACACGAAGGTTGGTACATCTAGAAATCCATCCAAGAAATGTGCAAAAGGAACTTCTAGTAGTGCACCACCCTCATACACACCCCAGTTTCATAGTGCACATGCTCAGCACAAGTTTGAATATGCAAGAACCACTACCATTGTTTCTAAGCATTATCTTAATTTTCCACTACATAGACAACAAGCTCTATTGAATTATTTCAAGATTCTGAAGTGAAAATGTTTCATTTCTATAAATTTTCTTGTCCTTGAAGTGTTAATTCATGAATTCTATTGTAATAGTGTCATTTTTGATGCTATTGTTGGAGCATTCACATCCAATGTTGGTGGGATTGTTGTTGAAGTCTCTCCTTAAATTGTAAATGCACTTCTAGGTATTTCTAGTTTAGATGTCTTTAGGATTACCATAGAGTCTATGCATGGCATTTACACCAATGATATAATGCCCATAGCTCATGATGAATTTTGTGATGTTCTATTTGGTAGAGATATGACATTTGATAGGAATCATATTAAGTAGAGAAAGATGACTCCTGATGCCTCTACCTTGTCACTTATTGTTCTATATAACATAATGATGAAGGAAGGTAGTTATAGTTATCTACTACCACCCTAGGGTTTTTTATTGTATTGCTTACTTACAGGATTACCATTGGATCTAGGACACATACTTTGTTGAGAAATTTTGAGTCTCTATTCCAAGGAGAGAATCCTTAAGCACCCCTACCTCATCAGCCTATTGATATACCAAATGGATGTACCTATCCCAAATTTTCCTTTACTTAAAGGCAAGCAAAGTCTTAGTGAGTACACTAAGAAGAGGAGTTCTTCTAATGTAGTAGAAGTAGGATCCAATACTAGACCTCCAAAGAAAAAGAAGGAAGCCACTCCATAGTTAAGAAGATCAAAATCCTTTAGAGCTCAGATTAGTTCTTCTCCAAAGAAATTATTTCAGCCCCTTGCTTGAGCCATTGGAAAGCTTGGTTGAAACCTCTCTTACTTGCATAAGAGTTTGGTTGAAGTTGGGATTTCTCCTCCCTCTGATGGGTAGGTATTTGAGGAGGTTATCACTTCTATCTCTGAAAACAAGGAGGATGATCCTATTCCTCTATGTCGTTCTTCAATAGCAGGCCCCTCATGCACTTATGACTTAGGGATGGAGTCAAATTCTAAGCTAGAGGCAGTCCCAACTAGTGTTCAGGGAGAGTACCATGCTTTCATGAAATAGCTAAAGCACCATGTTTCAGTCCCTCCTACTTCCACTACTCCATCTCATGTTGATGCTCCTAGCTCTTTTAAGTAATGAGCTATGGAAAGCATCTTTGGGAGCATGTCCCAATGGGTTCTAGTTTAGCAGCTACCAACTCCATCAGCTTTATTAACTTTCTCTCTACTTTAAGTGAAGCTTTGTCCTAGATGGGTTCCAATGCGATAGGTTGAGTGCTCAAATGAAGACCCTCAAAACTCGAGCCATCCCAACACTAGCAGTGATGATGATGAAGAGGAGACTTATCATCCATCTTGAGTAGCAATTGATTCTTAGTCTAAGGATGCTATTGAGGTGAGTGATTGAGGCCTCAAAATTTTTTTTGTTCTCTCCTTTTGGTGATAAAAAAGGATGAGATATTTTTTGACCTTCACATATGTAATTTTGGGACTTTACACATATGTGATTGATCTGTGGTTAGTTGTACTCCAAGATGCTTCTAAATAATTTAATGCAAAATATATTGTGGATGGTTATGAATAGATGGTATGTTTTTCAATTATCTCTTTGTGTTCTATTGATTTTCCTTATGCTTTTCACCTATCCTTCCATGCTTAACCTTAGCCTTGGTTCCCATATAAATTTGTATGTCTTTATGGTTTTCATATAATATCTTTGATGATGATATATATATATATATCTACAAGTTTGATCTTTTTGGTTATGTTCAAAAAGAGGAAGAGGTATTGTGCATTATTATTGGAAAGTTATTGGGACAAGGGTAACCCATGTTCTTAAGTTTTGGAAATTACCAGAAAGGGAGATATTGTGAACCTTTTGGTTTTGGTATGTCAAAACATTAAGAAAAATGGAAAACAAGATTTTTTGTATGTGTGTGTAGTTGTTATGCTTGCAAGACAAGAATTTGGATTAAGTAAGGTTATGGACAAGGAACAAAGGATTCATCATGTAAAGAAAGATGATAAAAGATGTCTCTCGAAAGAAAAATATGTCTTGATAGAATTGGAGTAAAATTAGATAAAGACATATTTAGAAATAGCAAGACATCTTTCTCAGGCAAAGACATCTTTCATGAGGCAAAGATGTTTTTACATAACATAGACCAAGTTTAGAAAGACATCTTTCAAGAGATAAAGAAATCTTCCATGATGGAGACTTGAAAAAGATGTCTTTCAAAAAACAAAGACATCTTCCTAGTATTGAAGACAAATTTAGAGAGATGTCTCAAGCACAAGAAAGATTTCATCCACGAATGTTATTGACCATTAGCTAGCTATTGCATGAATTCTAAGATGGATTTAAAAATGTGATAGCTATAAGAAGACTTGATATGCATTGGAAAATTTGCAAGCTGTGTTATATTCATTGTACATTCATTTGTAATTATTGAATTATTTGTTACTCCTTACTATTTTATCATTTTGGCATTATAAAGTGTGTTATACCTGACTATACAAGGATCAACAAACTAAGTTGCAATTCTCCCTTGTAATTCTTGTTCTTATTAGCCTATGGGGTTGATGTGCTTGAGCTTGTTAGGATCCTATGGGATTGAGTTGTTGGTGCCACAATACAACACTATGGTGTGGAGCTCAAGATTTTAAAGTTTGTGGAAGCCTTAAAACCACATTTCCATGTCTAACAGGACATTGCAAGGTTGAGTGATTAGTGCTGGGGTATAACACTCTAAAGTGGGGCTTGAAGACTGTACAGGGTGTGGATCCTTCAGCCACATTTTGAGAGCAACAAAGTTCAAAGGTGTTCTTGTGATCTACCCTTTGAGTGTGAAGAATCCAAGTTGTTGAACCACATAAAATCACGTGTGTGCTTTATTTTATAAACATTCAATTTGGAGAACTTATTCATCCATTCACCCCCCCCCCCTCCTGGGTCTCTAAGTTTAATGATTCACAAGTGTTGTAAGAAATGTCAAGAATCTCATATTTATTTCCAGTCACATCAATGTTTTTAGGTACAAATGCTCAAATAAAGATCCATACAATTGCTTAAGTTGCTATTGAGGGCACTCAAAAAATATTCTAACTTTGGGGCGGAAAACTACAAGATTTTGACTACACTAATGACATAAAATGCTACAAATGTAGTATGTATGCACATTTATATAGGCTTAACATGATATTTTGTTGATGCATCTACATTGATGCATCTTTTCATGAATTGATGGGGTTGTGTTGATGAGGTTACATTGATGAGGCTACATTGATGCAGGCTCATTGATGCAGCTAGTCAATGATTCATCAAAGAGGCTACATCAACTCATCCCATTGCATCAATGGGGATCCATTGACATAACTATTTGTAACTAGATTTTTCACTTGGAAAATTGTAGAATTTCAAGTTTAAGATCAAAACAAGAGTCAAATGGAAGCCCAAATGATGTAAAATCATAGCAACAACATGAAAAATGGTATGTTTGAGAAAATAAAAGTAATTATAGCACATGTAATTATAGCACATGAAATGAATTTTTTAGCATATTATAAGGTCAAAAAATAAGGGAAAATAGAGAAAACCTAGGTTTTTTAAACCTTTCAAGATAATTCAATGTACAATCAACCAATGGTTATGAAATTTAACTTAAGGTAAAGCAAAGGAGCACAAGTGGGTTATGAAATTTAACTTAAGATAAACCAAAGGAGATGCAAGTGGATTTTTTCCAAAGTAGATTTATGCCTAATATAATCCTATATAACCTCATCAATAGAAGTCCATAGGCACCAAGGATGATGTACGATTATTTTAAGCCAAATTTCTTATCTGTGTGAGAGATTGTCTAAGGATTGTGTCTACTAGAAAACAAAACTCCAAATTTATCATGGCAAGAGATAGAGAGGTGATAAATGGTATAGTGAGTAAATGGAAGATAAAGAATAATGGATAGATTATTTGCATCTTGGTCACATAATATCCTTGGTAAATGATGAGTGGCGAGGTACCCCTACACTTAACCATACGAATATGAGCATAACACATGCAATCCAGTCGAACTCTGCAGACTAAGTGCCTACATGCCTCATGGAACACTTAGGGTTAATCATTCATTGTCTTCCCTGACTTACTTGTAGTTGTCATGGTGTATGGTTAAGTAAGTCTGGGGTATATGATTTTTATATTTTATCTCCTATGCTATTGACTTGAAGGGTGAAGAGACTAATTACTAACTTTAACTAATGAACTATGTCTAAATTAACCTAGCGTCAGCATCCGTTCCCACTTACTGTACACAACCTGAATCGATGCAACCTTGGCTACCAAATGCTAATCGTTGCTAGGATCACCAAGCATAACACATGTGCTCGAAGTGGTCGTACTGAGGCACTTAACTAGGAGAGAAAGGTTGAGAGAGAATTAATAACTAATAAAGCAATTCAATAATAGATAATAAATAATAGTAAATAAAATCCTAATTATCCTATTCCATGCACTGCAAGGTTTATCCAAGAATCTCATCTTTATTGCCGTACACAAACTTGTGTTCAGGTACAATGTCTGCTCGAATAAAGATCCGTTCACTCTGGAGTTCCTAGTGCGAGCACATGGAAAATATTCTATCTCTGGAGTGATCAATCTGCTAGAGTTTCACTACTGTCTAAGCCTAGGATGAGGAAACAAGGGAGATCCACCTCTTATTTATAGATATGACGGTGCACCGTGATATCGCATACACAATATCGTGGCCCATGCGATATCGCGTCCCATCATACTCCCATGACTAAATGAAAACNTAAGATTGTATCTTTTGTTGTCCATCTGTAAGCGCATCATCAATCTTATTCCTTGCAAAGCTTCTTGAACACCACTCCATTCCAAGTGTTCCCTCCAGATCCAATCCATAGTTGCATGATTGTCATCTGCACACACAACTGAGTCTTATATTAGCAAGGGTAGATGAATTATCACGTAATGGATACCTAGCCTCAGTAAAAGTCCATTGTCAGAGCTATGGTATGGCCGATATGGGTCTGAATATATATAAATGATGACTACTAAAGGTGTAGGGGCTAGGATAAAATCAAAAAATTTGGGCCCCATACCCCCATGACTAATCGCAAACCCTCGGTAGCGAGAGAATGGAAAAGGAAAAGGAATAAGAAAGAGGGAGAAATAGAGACAACTAGGACATTGATGAAATGGATGTCAATATGGAAATGAATAGAATAAAATTGAGGATAAAGGTAAAGTCTGGTATATACTCATTAGGATGAGTATATACCACTTGGTATTTTTGAGGAATTGGCAGATTTTGGTTATGTGTTTTTGACTGCCGACTATTTCATGTATTATCCCTAGGTGGTGTATTGCTCTTATGAGAAGAAGAAGAAGACATTGTGTCTTATCGGTGTGCTATTTAACCGTTATATAGATTTTTCATTAATTAACCCTAAGGTTCGTTTAATCTCCCAATGATGTGAGTAATGTCCTATGTTCTACTTAGCGCACAAACACTTAGTCCCTGGTAATGGCGCCAATGATGAGAGGTGAGGTACCCCTACACTCAACCATACGAATATCAGTGTAGCACGCATGATCCAGTTGAACTCTGTAGACTAAGTGCCTACACACCTCATGGAACACTTAGGGTTAATCATTCGTTGTCTTCCCTGACTTACTTGTAGTTGTCATGGTGTATGGTTAAGTAAGTATGGGGTATATGATTTTTATGTCTTTTTATGTTTTATCTCCTATGCTATTGAATTGAAGGGTGAAGAGACTAATTACTAAATTTAACTAATGAACTATGTCTAAATTAACCTAGCATTAGCATTTGTTCCCACTTACCATACACACCCTGAACCGATGCAACCTTGGCTACCAAACGCTAATCGTTGCTAGGATCACCAAACATAACGCATGTGCTCGAAGTGGTCGTACTGAGGCACTTAAATAGGAGAGAAAGGTTGAGAGAGAATTAATAACTAATAAAGAAATTCAATAATAGATAATAAATAATAGTAAATAAAATCCTAATTATCGTATTCCATGCACTGCAAGGTTTATCCAAGAAGCTTGTCTTTATTGTCATACACAAACTTGTGTTCAGGTACAATGTCTGCTCGAATAAAGATCCGTTCACTCTGGAGTTCCTAGTGCAAGCACATGGAAAATATTCTATCTCTGGATTGATCAATATGCTAGATTTTTACTACTGTCCAAGCCTAGGATGAGGAAACAAGGGAGAGCCACCTCTTATTTATAGATATGATGTTGCACCGCGATATTGTGACCCATGCAATATTGTGTCCCATTAGTAAATTATATAATTAAGATGATCTATCAATGGTTCATTACAATTGTAGACCAAGTCCATTTCAATTACAAAGATCCTACATTAACATGTTCTTTTTCTTCTATCATCAAGAATCTATGAGAATTAGAGAGAACAACAATTACTTCAACAAAAGAAGAAAAGAGAAGAAGGAAGTAGGTAGGAACTTAGTTAGAGGAGTGTCTTTAGGCATGGATAATATATCTGTCTAGCCTCATAACTAGTTCTTGTAATCCATGAAATTTTCTAAGGGGTCTACTTTGAATTCTTGTTATTGTTGGCTTGTTTGTTCTATATATATATATAGATGAAAATCACCCCATGCAAAGACATGATTTCTTTTATGATTGATAATAGGAGTGATGGTATACCAATGAGAAATTATAGACTTCGAAAGTTAGTTAAAATAAGAACTTATTAAATCCTCTTAATATCGTACCCTTTTCCATTCCCACTTGTTCGTTTTCAATTCCTTGGGTAAGAAAGTCATATGAGATTCAACCACTAACCTCTTGTAACAAGGATTGTAGCAAAATTCACGATGAGGAGATTCCAAAAAATCAAGCAAAGAATTTAGAGGATGCAACACATGAAAATGCAAGCTCAAGTCCAAGCATAGTAAGGTTTTATAATTATGATCTTAAGAATAATACTTCTTTTATATGTAAAAATTATGATTTTATACAAACTCTTAACCATGATGATTAAAATAAGATTAATTCTTAGTCTTGTCAAAAGGGCTTTGGTAAGGAAATTATGCAAGTACTAATAAGTAAGGATGAGGAGGTACTTCATGATAGGGGACCTCATCTCAAACTCCATTAATCTTCTCAATTTATCAACAAGAAAGGTAAGTTAAGGTAAGTCTTTATCTCTTTGCTTTCTAGTTAATAAGGATAGTATATGAGAAGTATTTCAGATCAAATATGCTAGAATAAGTGTCTAGAGCATTTCTTATATTAATTGGTTTTGTGAAGACTTACAAGAGCATTTGTAATGATTTCCCTTGGTCTAATTTCTTGTCTTGCTCTAAAATTCTTATGATGATTTGTTTCTATGCTCATGGTCTTTGGAATGATTTTTTCCATTTATAAGATGAGATAAGTCTCTATTGCTGGTTGAAGATCTAGATCTTCACAAATTAAACTTAATGTTGATCTACATTTATAGTGTGTCTATGATTTTTTCGCATTGACCTTAAAAGCCCAACATAAGTAGCACATATGTAGGGGCAGCCTACATCTCAATCATCTTGGGGGCCATCAATTTAGGGGGAGTCCATGGAAAATTTAGCCAAAATGCACAATGAGCAAGAAAAGAACTTCAAAAGGTATTTATTGGAATGGAAAAGTATTGAATGATTAACTTTAAAAAGTACTTAATGATATATGAATACTTAGTTCCTTATTAGCATCTATTGTTTGTAAATGATTTTGGTTGTTGTATTAACTTGTAAAAGATGCATGAATTTCATATTCTTTTGATAATTTTTTTATTTGAATCTAGAATTACATGATGCTATCTATTAGATCAACTATCTTTAGCATCAATCTTTGTTGGTCCTCATGACAACCCACCTATCCAAGGTTCAATCGGAAGGTTAAGCATGAAGTATCTATTTCTATACAAGAAGTAGTTGATATTATGAGTAAGGCCATGATCATTTTTGGGTATCTATGCTTTTGATTGAGTTATCCATTAAATAATTTTCTTTGAGATGCAGATTTTGGAAATTTGGCATGGTTGGTTTCAATTTGTAAATTGCTATATGCTCATTTACCAAGATGAAGATCCATATTAATTACCTATTTTAAAGATATATTACTTGCGCCTCAATGTTCATGCTTCACTTCAAGCTTAAATATTGGTTGAAAATCTTGTTTCAATTATTGATATATGTGTGGTAACACTTGTAATATTCTTTCTTTCTTATTTTTGATACTTGAAGAAACACCTATTTCTATATGCTCTATCTTTAGTGTTTTGTATTTACTGAATATTTTTACATGATAATATTTACATTACAAGAGAAGTGTACGAATGTATATTTATCAACATGTTTTTATTTTTGATCAATGGTTTTGGATGTTGCATTACCTTGAACAAACATCAAAGTATGCATGTCTCACTCATAGATTTGACCTTTACAAATGAATGTTAATGGTTCTTATTGACTTAATTGATGCTCCTTGTTTTGACCTCCAAAGAGTAATTCTTAATTCCACAATCCACAACCACCCCCCCACCCCTCCTTAAGTGGAGGATGCAATACATTACCTACTACATTTTTAGCAATAACATGATTACTCTATGAGAATGTATTCATCTAAAATCAATGGTTTTCCATTGTGAAGTTGTATGGCCATATTTACCTCATCATGAAGATATGACCATTTGCTAATGTTGTATAAAAATGAAGATTCCAATCACCTTACACTACTAATTTATTATTTTTTTAGAGACAAGTTTCTTAAGCCTTTTCTTCAACTTCAAGATTGAATTTCACTTGGAATGTTTATTCTGCTCTTGCACAATTTAGGGCACCATTTCATGGACCTAATAAATACATACTCCCTATATATTTTAGGATTTTGATTGATACTTGTCTCTTCATCTTATGTGAATATTCTTGTTCTTTTCTATCTACATTTGCACACCTTATCCTTTTCGTTGCTATTCAAAAAGGGGGAGAGTGATATGGTTATATTGGTATGATCACTAATCCATTTTCTTAATTTTTGAACATCACCAAAAAGGAGAAGATTATGGACCTTTTGGTGTGTTTTGGTGTGCTCAAAACATTTGGTAAACTGAAGACAAAAGTTGTTTGTATGGCTGTATGATTATTGTGTTTGTAGGACTATGTACACGGGGAATCGAGATGAGATAAAGAGGACAAGGAATGAACTATCCTAGAGCTCAAAGGAGGCATACACATCTCTTCAAATGAACATCCAAAGAACATGGACAAGGACCTGATATTTGTAAAAGTAGAGTGTATGTCATTAAATCATACAAAAGATCAAGGTTGTGGATACGGAACAATGCATTCATTATGCAAGACAAAGTAAAGAAAGAAATCTCTAGGAAGTAGCAAATGTCTTGGGAATTTTGGGGTGAACTTAGAGAAAATTCAAAAAAAAAATGTCTTCAGAAATAGCAAGACATCTTTCCCTAGGCAAAGAAGTCTCTATAGAATGCAAATCAAATACAAAAAGATGTCTTCCATTGATAAAAGATGTCTTCCAGGATGGAGACTTTAGAAAGACATCTTTCAAGAAATAAAGACATCTTCAAACATTTGAAGGGAAATTTAGAGAGATGTCTCAAGCATGGGAAAGATGTCTCCCATGATCATTAGTGACTGTTAGCTAGCCTTTGCATGAGTTTTGAGAAGGATTTAGCAACATGATAGCCATAAGAAGACTTGATGTGCCTTTTGTTGCTCCTCATTGTCTTATCATTTTGAATTTGTAAAGTGTGTTGTATGTAACTATGTAAGGATCAGCAAATTGAGTTGCAATTATTCATTGTAATTCTTGTTCTTATTGCCTTGCGGGGTTGAGTTCCTTAAGCTTGTTAGGATCCTATAAGATTGAGTTATTGGTGCTACGACACAACACTCCAATGAGGAGCTCAAGATTATAAAGGTTGTGAAAGCCTTAAAACCATATTTCCAAGCCTGATGGGACCTTGCAAGGTTGAGTGATTGGTGCTACCATACAGCACTTTGGATCAAGGCTTCACAACTATATGGTGTGGTCCCTTCAATCACATTTTGAGAGAAGCAAAGTCTGGAGGTGTGCTTGCGATCTATCCTCCAAGTGTGGAGTACTCACATTGGGAAACCACATAAATTTATGTGTGTGCTTTGTTTTATAAAGTTTCAATTACAGGAACTTATTCATCCATCCCCCTCCTTCTAAGTTCTATGATCCACAAAGATGCTTCTTGAAAGTTCCCTTGGCTAGAAGTTTTCTCTTTCTTATCTTTTGCCATCTCTTTCTCTTGTTTTACCTATTTCTCTTGAGTTTCCTTTAATCTTAAAATGAAGGTTGCCCCTCCTTAAAGGATAAATTCCATTTTCTACCTCTACCTCTTTGATTATGACCTATTTTTATTTGAATATTTTTATCTACATAAGCATTATCATGACTAGAATTAAACGTTTTTAGCTCTTAAAGAGCTATAAGCAAAGATACCAATTCTTAAATGGTATAAGTAGAAAGATCTTTATCTAAATTATCACTATAATGACATGGGTGCATTTATAGTCTTGATACAACATTTACATAACCTTATTCACCTTTTATCCCATAGTATAACTACATTTTTATTCATCAATATTTCTAAGGATAATAGAAAGTCTCTTTAAAAAGTATTTAAGAGGTTCATTTGTTATGATCTTCATATTTCTAAACATAATCCTAATCTTAAGTTCTTTGGGTTTCTTATTGGCATGTTTCCTTTGAATTATTCTTGAAGTATATCACATCACTCTTTAGCTATGTTTTTGCATATAATTATAGTCCTAATGAACTCATATTTATCATTATAGCTAATGCATCAAAATGCTTATTCTTTCTTAATTATCTCTTTATCTTACTACTTACCGAATCTAGATTTTATGGAATATTAAAACCAATCTCTACAAACTTTCATACTTCATTAATTAGCAACAAAGACTTAAATATATGACACCAATAAGAGAAATCTTGCAATTCATTAACAATTACACTACACCTTTAGATGTCTTTGAAGTCCATCTTCTTTGGTGAATCTCTCCATCTTGAAGCTTTGATACTACTTGCTAGGATGCTTAGTAGGGATAAGGTCTATCTCTACTTCTTGGATCTAAAATGAAAATATAAATTATTCACAAAAGCTCATCACAAGTTGAGGACTTCACTTGTAATGAATTCTAAGAAAACAAGTTATGAGATGGACATTGTGATTAGACCAAAAGTAGTGGTCAAGTCCTTGTAGCCTATAATAGTGAAAAAAAATCAAATTATGTTAACTACAAAGTAAGCCATGGGTCATATGACTAACCATGAGCTAGACCATAGGTCATGGTGAATATTCTAGGTCTCAACCAAAAACTATACTTTGTTGTGTATTCCATGAGAAAAATCATGAGTGCACTGTCAATTATGGTCTAACATCTAGGTTAACCATAAGTTGTGGTACGCTTGTGACTTTTTATCATAAAAAATTTACAAGCTAGAATAAATTTAGGATGAAAATTACATAGAAATCAAGCTAAACAAGGGCAAAACATGAACATAAATGATCTCTAGACATTAGTACAATAGTTTGGAGCTACTTTTATGAACAATTGCACCAATTGTAAGTGCAAACTAACAAAATAAAGTATTGGCACATGGAGTGCATGAGAAAAATGAAAAAGTATGAGAAATATTCATGAATAAGTGTAGATACAGATACATTCATCCTTCATCAATCAAGTTTTTAATTCTGAAACAAGGCTTAACGTTTAAAACATGAGATGCAATTAAATCAAATTGGGAGAAACTAGCAAGAAATCATAAAAGAGGGCCTCCTAATAATCCTTAAATTTTGAAACAATTTAAGAATAAACTTAAATTTGAGAAAATTTGGCAAGGGAATTAATTGATCCATCCATGCATAAATAAACATGAAGCCCCTGCAACACTCATAAGCTCTCAACTATCATAAATATGTAGTCAAAACATGAAATTAGTCATGTAAAAACATCAAATATATAAAAAAGTCAAAGATTTAAATTTTAAGAAAATTGATAAAAACATTTGAAAATCAATGATAGAATTTTTGTTAGAATGTGAAAAAATTTAAATCAAGTAAGAATTCATGGTTGTGAGAATGTGAAAAAGGGAAAATTTTTGTTGAAACTAAATAAATTTTAGCACAAGCACAATAAATGGGGGGGGGGGGG
>MNCI01026767.1:53660-66629 GCA_015680685.1 Gnetum montanum
AAAAAGGATTCTACCTTAGTACATCAAATCAAGCATTTATTGGCTATACAAAGTGTGCTATTAATACCAATTAAACTAGCAGTAGATGGCGCTCAAAAATGGAGAAAATATCAAGCTTTTATAGATACTGGCGCTACTCTAAATTTTTGCCATAAAGATGTGCTGGAAAATTGGAAAGAAAATCCTAATCCAGTTAAGATAGATACTATGAATGGAATCAGAACACTATCATACTTTGCTTTTGATATTCCCATCTCACTCAATGATGAATATGTGGGAACAACTAATTTTGTGCAAGTTTCAGATAGTGGTTTCGATATTGGTTTAGGTTCACATTTCATGGATAGTCTTGGCCCTTATACAGTTGGATAAGAAATGGTTGTATGTTCATCTCCAATACAAGATCCAAGGCCAAAGATAATCATTGGAAGAATCCCAGCTACTTTACATAAAAACAAGCATCAACAGGTTAAACAGTTTAACTCAAATCCCAGTATTTCTACGGTTATTTCACAAAAGGAAATGGAAGAGATTACTAGTGCTAAATACAAAACAATTCAACATCTAAAAAAGGCTCAAATCAACCTTACAACTGAAGAACGACATCTAGTTCCATGTTTCAATGCTTTACAAGAATGTTGTTGTGATCATCCTTTAGAATTTTGGAACAAGGATAGTCCTGTAGCTTATATTCCAACGGTACATAGTATTCCTGTACAAAGAAAACCTATTTTATTAAATCCTATGGATTGTGAAGAAATTGGTAAGCAGGTTGAAGAATTTCTGCAGAAAGGTTTGATACAACCATCTCAGTCTAATTATTGTTGTTCAAGCTTTATAGTCAGAAATCATGCAGAAGTCAAAAGAGGAAAAGCCAAAATGGTGATAAATTATATCCCTTTAAATGCTGTTACAGTCGACATCAAATGGCCTCTACCTAACAAAGAATTACTTATTCAGAAGGTAGCTGCTCGATCTGTTTTTAGCAAATTTGATTGTAAGTCAGGATATCATCAAATTAAAATTGCTGATGAAGACAGGCACAAAATTGCTTTTAGCACCCCTCAAGGATTGTTCGAATGGAAAGTAATGTCGTTCGGTCTCAAAAATGCCCCGTCTCAATTCCAAGCAAGAATGGATGCAATATTTGGTAACTACCAATCATTTGTTGCAAATTATATAAATGATTTCTTGATATTCTCTGAAAATATCCCAGAACATGTTCAGCATTTACTGCAATTTGCTAAGATCTGCAAAACTCATGGAATTGGTTTATCCAAGGATCCTAAGAAGTTTCAGATAGGTACAAATGAAATTGAATTTTTAGGGGTACAGTTAAAAGATGGAAAAATACACATGCAACCACATGTGCTACAAAAAATTAGTCCATTTGTAGATGAATTAGAGAGTAAAGATCAGTGTTTAAGATTTCTTGGTTGTGTAAATTATGTTTCCAGACATATTGAAAAATTTAGTGAAAAAACAAACGAAATTAGATGGTGTAAAAACCAGTTGCCATTCAAATGGACACACAAGGCATCCTCCCAGGTCAAGCACTTGAAGAAAGAGTGTCAAAATCTACCTCCACTAAATCCTATTCTTAAAGGTCCATTTGTGTTGAACACCGATGCAAGTTATGATGCATGGGCTGTTGTCCTATTACAGAAAAGATCTAATCAAGAAGAAATATGTGCTTATGCTTCAGGTACTTTCCAAAAGAATGAGTTGAATTACTGGCCAGCTGAAAAAGAGATTTTAGCTGCAATCAAAGGTTTGGAAAAATTTCACATCTACTTGATTGAAGATCCATTTATACTAAGGACTGATTCATCCAATTTAGCTGCTTTATTAAAACGGAAGATTTCACCTTCACCAAAGTTACAAAGATTTGCTTGGTGGCAGTTCTTACTAGCTCAGTACAAATTTTCAATTGAAAGAATTCCAGGCCCAGTGAATTTTCTACCTGATGCATTAACTAGAGAATTAAAACCCCAAATCAAAATGATGAGATCTACTCAGGAAGAAAGCAATTCTTCACAAAATCCCTTACAAGATATAGAAGAATGGAAATCATGGCAAGTTGCTACGCTTGAAGAACGAGTAAAATGGTGTAGACAGATTATTTAGTTTTTTCCTAGAGACTCTACCCTAAGTGCAACAAAGAACTATCCGACAGTGGATTTCTTTATAAATATGGCTGGAAGAATTGATTGCTTAGTCAATAATCTCAGACGGAGTCGTCTTGAACCAAATCTCCTAACTCACTTGTGACAGCAAGAAGTGCTAGACAATATTCTGCTTATTCGAAGACCACTATTTGCCAACGAAAATTCAAGAAATTATTTTAATCTGCTTTTAGAAACAAATATGTGGGAAAGCAAGCTTTGTCTATCTTTTCAAAGGATTAATTTCTTTGATGCTATATCTTGGTATGAAGATGAACAGTTGGTTCCTAAACAGATCCTCCCGCCAGAAGAGATAACATCATCACCGGCATCAGTTCTCTCAGAATTAGCCAAACTAATCAAGGAATGTTCAGATTGTGCGAAGACACGTGGCAAAATCTGCAGTGTCCATAAGGAAATCTTAAAGGCCATCCATTAGGATGAGTACGAATATATTCTATAGAATATATGCTCAGAATATTCGAATATGCTCTCCAAATATCCCTTCTGATAAGGTCGAATCTATTCCTTCCGATAAAAGCGAATATATTCCTTTCGTCATTCTGTAAGCCTCTCAGCTATAAAATAAGAGGCACCCCATTTCTGCTGGTCATGGGCAAGTAGTGTAACCCAGTACATAGGCAAGCAATAGCTCTGCAAGCAGCAAGTAGTTAAGTCAGTTCCGTCGTGAGTCTCTCCTTTCTTCTTAGTATGAGTCTTTAAATCAGTCAGTATGGGTAACTGTGACGATGATCGTCTTAGGTCTATTGTAATGGTTATTGGTCTGTGTGTAATACTATTATGCTATGTTTCTGTGATTGTTATCTGGCTTTATGAACATTTCGCTCCGCTATTCCGTCGCTCCTCTTAAATACTCCGCTCATTATAAGGCTCCTTATCCGTTGTCTGTGTTGTTTTTCGTAGTCCCTCGGTGTTCAATGAATTTGTCTCTTGGTTAGGTGTACTGACCGGTTGAACCAGAGATAAGAAATGGTGACCTCTGAGTGCTGAAAAAGTTGGCTGGGAAGTGATTGTGTCCATACGCGTAGAGATTCCGTCCGGAGAAGCGCCCAGGGAGTGCGCGAGTTGTTGACGTCGAGTCGTTGCGTAGCCACAACATGGATTTGCTATGGCCAGCCAAGGGTTCCAGCACCGCAAAAAGATCCACTTTCTTAGAGTTTGATTCACCCGCTAGGCTCCATCGAAACCTAAGGCAAGCTCTGCGAATGCTTACGTTGGCCCAAGAGACCACACCCGCAAATGGTATTGGAGCTTCTTCAACGGTTTCAATTTTCAACATGTATGACAATCTGTTCGATGATGACGTACCCTTGCCATCCATTCCATCACAGTGTTCTAATCATAATTGTGCTTATGATCCCGGCTGGCCTCATTGGCATCTAATCGATGATGCTATCTGGATTGCTCCAGAATGGCACGGAGATCGCATGAAGGCTGACTGCTACGCTGCTCTTGCTGAAATATTATTAGCTAAGTATCGAGAATATTTTGTTCCTAATTGTTTTGCTGCTATTTACTGGCAAGTTCTGAGAGCTCCTGCCCCAGAACGAGAACAATATTTTTCAAAATATTATTGGACAGCGGGCACCTGTTTTGCTTCGCAACCTAACCTTGGTCTTTTGGTGAATGATGAGTCTATTCCTAAACCCCAAAAGCCGTTATTTCGTTGTAAATCTGTTTTAACCATCTGCCCAGAACCAAACGAACCCTTAATGGCATGTCCTGTACCAGCTCCACATGATACTGTCATGTTTGAAATTAGTAGTTTAGACTCTGAGGGATTACCTGATGTACCCTTAACTCAAGTTGAAGCTTATGATAAGTATGGCCGTGGTTATCTCTATCCTCCTGATTATCCAATGACTTCCCGTTTTACCCTAATAGTCCCTGACTCTGATCCAGATCCAGGACCGTTCGAGGAAGAAGATCGGCGTTTGCTCGAAATGGCTTCAGCAACTCAGTCCAGATTCTGCACAGATATAAGTCACCCAGTTTATGATGAAGAACTAGAAGCTCAAGTTCAGGCGATTGAGAATCAGTGCTTTCGGCAACAAATCTTAGCAATGATCGCTCAACAACAGTTTAAAGATCAGTTTGATGAGATTCAGATGTTTTATGATGAACTTGAAGGTCATGAGGTACAAGATGAAAATGATGTAATTCCGTATCCTGTAAATTATGCTCAGAATAATGTAAAAGTAGATCCCATAAATCCTGTAGATTCTGATGAAGATAATGAAGATTTCTTACAGTATTTGAATGAGCCTATTATTATTAATCCGCCTAGAATTAATATGTTTCGTTCTAACACTACGGACATTGAGGAAGTAAAAGACGGACAAGAATTATCTTCCGCTCAAAAGGAGATTTTGCCGTTTGCAGAAGCTATGAAGAAAAAGAAATCTTTTATTACGGGTGAGCACAAAGATTTAAAATTTCCTGAAATTCCTAAGGACGCTATTTATAAGTTTGCAAATACAAGGATAGTCCTGTAGCTTATATTCCAACGGTACATAGTATTCCTGTACAAAGCAAACCTATTTTATTAAATCCTATGGATTGTGAAGAAATTGGTAAGCAGGTTGAAGAATTTTTGCAGAAAGGTTTGATACAACCATCTTAGTCTAATTATTGTTGTTCAAGCTTTATAGTCAGAAATCATGCAGAAGTCAAAAGAGGAAAAGCCAGAATGGTGATAAATTATATCCCTTTAAATGCTGTTACAGTCGACATCAAATGGCCTCTACCTAAAAAAGAATTACTTATTCAGAAGGTAGCTGCTCGGTCTGTTTTTAGCAAATTTGATTGTAAGTCAGGATATCATCAAATTAAAATTGCTGATGAAGACAGGCACAAAATTGCTTTTAGCACCCCCTCAAGGATTGTTCGAATGGAAAGTAATGCCGTTCGGTCTCAAAAATGCCCCGTCTCAATTCCAAGCAAGAATGGATGCAATATTTGGTAACTACCAATCATTTGTTGCAAATTATATAGATGATTTCTTGATATTCTCTGAAAATATACCAGAACATGTTTAGCATTTACTGCAATTTGCTAAGATCTGCAAAACTCATGGAACTGGTTTATCCAAGGATCCTAAGAAGTTTCAGATAGGTAAAAATGAAATTGAATTTTTAGGGGTACAGTTAAAAGATGGAAAAATACACATGCAACCACATGTGCTACAAAAAATTAGTCAATTTCCAGATGAATTAGAGAGTAAAGATCAGTGTTTAAGATTTCTTGGTTGTGTAAATTATGTTTCCAGACATATTGAAAAATTTAGTGAAAAAACAAACGAAATTAGATGGTGTAAAAACCAGTTGCCATTCAAATGGACACACAAGGCATCCTCCCAGGTCAAGCACTTGAAGAAAGAGTGTCAAAATCTACCTCCACTAAATCCTATTCTTAAAGGTCCATTTGTGCTGAACACCGATGCAAGTTATGATGCATGGGCTACTGTCCTATTACAGAAAAGATCTAATCAAGAAGAAATATGTGCTTATGCTTCAGGTACTTTCCAAAAGAATGAGTTGAATTACTGGCTAGCTGAAAAAGAGATTTTAGCTGCAATCAAAGGTTTGGAAAAATTTCACATCTACTTGATTGAAGATGCATTTATACTAAGGACTGATTCATCCAATTTAGCTGCTTTATTAAAACGGAAGATTTCACCTTCACCAAAGTTACAAAGATTTGCTTGGTGGCAGTTCTTACTAGCTCAGTACAAATTTTCAATTGAAAGAATTCCAGGCCCAGTGAATTTTCTACCTGATGCATTAACTAGAGAATTAAAACCCCAAATCAAAATGATGAGATCTACTCAGGAAGAAAGCAGTTCTTCACAAAATCCCTTACAAGATATAGAAGAATGGAAATCATGGCAAGTTGCTACGCTTGAAGAACGAGTAAAATGGTGTAGACAGATTATTCAGTTTTTTCCTAGAGACTCTACCCTAAGTGCAACAAAGAACTATCCTTGGTCCAAAATTCTAAAGGATGATCACAATAGCATTCTTGTAAAGCATTGAAACATGGAACTAGATGTCGTTCTTCAGTTGTAAGGTTGATTTGAGCCTTTTTTAGATGTTGAATTGTTTTGTATTTAGCACTAGCAATCTCTTCCATTTCCTTTTGTGAAATAACCGTAGAAATACTGGGATTTGAGTTAAACTGTTTAACCTGTTGATGCTTGTTTTTGTGTAAAGCAGCTGGGATTCTTCCAATGATTATCTTTGGCCTTGGATCTTGTATTGGAGATGAACATACAACCATTTCTTGTCCAACTGTATAAGGGCCAAGACTATCCATGAAATGTGAACCTAAACCAATATCGAAACCACTATCTGAAACTTGCACAAAATTAGTTGTTCCCACATATTCATCATTGAGTGAGATGGGAATATCAAAAGCAAAGTATGATAGTGTTCTGATTCCATTCATAGTATCTATCTTAACTGGATTAGGATTTTCTTTCCAATTTTCCAGCACATCTTTATGGCAAAAATTTAGAGTAGCGCCAGTATCTATAAAAGCTTGATATTTTCTCCATTTTTGAGCGCCATCTACTGCTAGTTTAATTGGTATTAATAGCACACTTTGTATAGCCAATAAATGCTTGATTTGATGTACTAAGGTAGAATCCTTTTTCTTTGGTTTTAACTTAGCCATCTTAACTTCTTTTCTAACTGGAAAATTCTTATTATAAGGGGTAATAAGAAAATTTGGTACCTTTTGGATTATCTTTGAAGGGAGCTCTTCATCAGATGAAGACTCAGGTTCAGTACCAGCTTTTGGAAGTACTTCTTTGCAGCCATACGTACTAGATATACTTGGATCTTTATCTGCATCTTCAGTATCCCATTTGTGATTTTCTTGAGATAATTCAGAGATATTATCCATTTCTTCAATCCATCTTTTCATATCATCCCAATCATTTTCATCAATTGGGTCTAACCTGTCATTAGTGTTTAAAGAAACACTTTCTAACCATTCATCATCAGATATTGAAAGATCAACAATACCTCGCATCATCTTTATATTAGCTTCTACTTCTGATATGGTAGTATAACTTGATTCTGATTCGGACAAATTAGATTCTACTTCAATTTTAAGACATTCATCAGAACAATTATCTGGATCTTCCACTGGTTCTAAATCAGGGTTAGATTCAAAAAATGCTTTTACTTGGGAATGACTTTTAGATCGATTATCTGGACAATCAAAGGCATAATGTCCTTGCTTTTTGCAATTGTAGAAACTTACAGCTCTCTTTTTGCCTGAAAATTTGCGTTTTCGAGCAAAGAACCTTCTTTTGAATTTCCTTCTTGGAACCGAAATGTGCGGTGGAGGCCTTCTTGTTCTTCTTTGGAAGAGAGATCTTTTCGGGCGAACGCCTTTCCGTCTTTTGCTTGGAGCTCTTGGCAGAGGACCAAAGGAATCAATGCCATTAAGATTATAACAAACTTCTGCACTAGGAAGTAGTTTTTGCAGAGAGACGTTATAACAGGCAAACTGTAATTCCTGTCTTACCATATGAACAATATCAGTAAAATATGTTAAACCAATATCGATGTCCTTTTCCAGAGCTTTGTAAAGCACCATTTGACCTAATTTTGCAGGTAGGCTCCCAAGATATAAATAATTGATCATCTGATCTCTGTGCAAGGCTAATCTATATACTTCATTTCCATATTCGGCACTAAATTGCTCAAAATATCTTAAATCTGTTAACTTTCTCTGACTTAATAGTAAATTATCTTTAAATCTTAATTTTGACGATAGATCAACTGTAAATTCAGTAACTAATGTTACAAATTCACCATGCAGACCTGTTTGAATCACTTGCTCCTGTTGTTCTGTTGTAGCACTTTCCCACCAGTGTCGGATTTTACCAGCAGCTCGGGTAAATGAACCAATGATGATTGTTCTTTCATCTATTCCAAGAATATGCATTGCGACTCGTAACTGATCTATCCATAATCTTAAAGCATGTAGAACTTCTTTTGGAGGTAGATAGTCGATGTCGATAACTGGAATTGATGCTGTAGGCCATTGCTGAAAGGCGGTGAAAGCTGGAGGAGGTTGAGTAGGAGGTCGTTGCCATGGTCTTGTAGGTTGTCGTCTGGCCATCATGATTCTTTGACAATCTGAGGCTTTTGATTCTTTGTCACGTTCTTCCTTTGATTTTGGTGGCTTCTCTTCATCTGATTCTTCAGGAGGTGCTGAAGGTGCAGGCTGTTTTCCTTTCTTTTCAGCCATGAGCTTCTTTATTTTGTCTAGTAGAGCTTTATCTCTAGCATCTATTTGAACTGTTGTTTTTGCAGGTTCGATTTTTGGAACTTCTTTTTCTGGAGCAGGTAAGCGTAACTGATTTTCTAAAGTGAAAATTTCATGAAACTTGATTGTTTCAGCCTTTTTATCTTCTTGAAACTGCACTTTCTTCTGCCTTTGTTCAAGTCGTTTATTTGCAATTTCTTCATAAGCTGTAAGATGCTCATACATTTCTTTGGATAACTGAGAAACACCATCATTAGCCTTATCAACCTTTTCTTCTAAATCTTCTATTTTATCTTCGACATTTTCTATATGTTGAGAAGCATATGACGTCCAATGAACTAAATAGTTTAGTTGTCTAATTTGATCTTGTTGATCATTTTTACTTGACAAACCATGTTCTAATAAATAACTACAATCAGCTCTAGTTGTAGGGGGATCTTGTATTGAAGCAGTAGTACTATATGCAGCTAATGGTGGCCATCTTCCGCCACTAAGTAATTTTCGATCTCCCTATTGCTTATAAGATGAAGTTTGAAAGACATTGATGCGATGTTGAAACATAAAGAGTGTACCTCTTATATCATAATTTGGAGAACTGTTGCCTTCTTCTTGTTTAGATGTACTTCCCTTTTCTGAAAGTTTTCTTGGAGGCAAAACTCCTGGAGTAGCTTCTAGAGTGATCACTGCTGATCGACCAAATTGTTGGAGTGGATATTGGCTCCACCTCATTTTAGGCTTCTCATAGGTCTTAAATTCTTGATCTTGTAATAAATGCTGAATTTGAGGAAAAGAATTGCAGTAACCAGGGACATTTATACTTCGTCTGCATTGCAATAGATTTTGGCTTCCTTTAGGAAACTGAACTCCCCATTTCAACTTATGATTCATCAAAATAGTATTAGAAAGTTGAAAAGTTCCTCGAGCGGCAACTGCAGCATAAACTGAACCAGGAAATAATTCGATTCCATGAACTTCAACACAGATTAGTAAAGCACTAGTAATAAAATCATCAGCTAAAGCTAACTGATAGTTCGGTTGAACTGCACAAAGTGCATCAGAATCCAAAACACCTTGAAATTGGCAAATCTTTGCCTTTTCCCAAGCAATTTCTGGACCTTGATTAATTCCGTCACCAATAACTCGACTGTCAAGCAAAGTGACAACATATTCTGCAGCAATATTATAATTGAATTTCGGACTAACCAAAATGTCTAGTTGTCCTAAATGAACATAGTTGTGTCCTTGTTCTTTCCGTTTCTCTACTTCTTCAGGTGTAAAAAGGGGCAAAAATACTGGTCTTATCCCTTTGCCTTTGATATCTAAAATTGCCTCAGTTTGTTTAATAGAGGTAGACATCCTTGCAGAAAATGTATTTGCAAACTTATAAATAGCGTCCTTAGGAATTTCAGGAAATTTTAAATCTTTGTGCTCACCCGTAATAAAAGATTTCTTTTTCTTCATAGCTTCTGCAAACGGCAGAATCTCCTTTTGAGCGGAAGATATTTCTTGTCCGTCTTTTACTTCCTCAATGTCCGTAGTGTTAGAACGAAACATATTAATTCTAGGCGGATTAATAATAATAGGCTCATTCAAATACTGTAAGAAATCTTCATTATCTTCATCAGAATCTACAGGATTTATGGGATCTACTTCTACATTATTCTGAGCATAATTTACAGGATACGGAATTACATCATTTTCGTCTTGTACCTCATGACCTTCAAGTTCATCACAAAACATCTGAATCTCATCAAACTGATCTTCAAACTGTTGTTGAGCGATCATTGCTAAGATTTGTTGCCGAAAGCGCTGATTCTCAATCTCCTGAACTTGAGCTTCTAGTTCTTCATCATAAACTGGGTGACTTATATCTGTATAGAATCTGGACTGAGTTGCTAAAGCCATTTCGAGCAAACGCCGATCTTCTTCCTCGAACGGTCCTGGATCTGGATCAGAGTCAGGGACTATTGGGGTAAAACGGGAAGTCATTGGATAATCAGGAGGATAGAGATAACCATGGCCATACTTATCATAAGCTTCAACTTAAGTTAAGGGTACATCAGGTAATCCCTCAGAGTCTAAACTACTAATTTCAAACATGACAGTATCATGTGGAGCTGGTACAGGACATGCCATTAAGGGTTCGTTTGGTTCTGGGCAGATGGTTGAAACAGATTTACAACGAAATAACGGCTTTTGGGGTTTAGGAATAGACTCATCATTCACCAAAAGACCAAGGTTAGGTTGCGAAGCAAAACAGGTGCCCGCTGTCCAATAATATTTTGAAAAATATTGTTCTCGTTCTGGGGCAGGAGCTCTCAGAACTTGCCAGTAAATAGCAGCAAAACAATTAGGAACAAAATATTCTCGATACTTAGCTAATAATATTTCAGCAAGAGCAGCGTAGCAGTCAGCCTTCATGCGATCTCCGTGCCATTCTGGAGCAATCCAGATAACGTCATCGATTAGATGCCAATGAGGCAAACCGGGATCATAAGCACAATTATGATTAGAACACTGTGATGGAATGGATGGCAAGGGTACGTCATCATCGAACAGATTGTCATACATGTTGAATACTGAAACCGTTGAAGAAGCTCCGATACCATTTGCGGGTGTGGTCTCTCGGGCCAACGTAAGCATTCGCAGAGCTTGCCTTAGGTTTCGATGGAGCCTAGTGGGTGAATCAAACTCTAAGAAAGTGGATCTTTCTGCGGTGTTGGAACCCTTGGCTGGCCATAGCAAATCCATGCTGTGGCTACGCAACGACTCGACGTCAACAACTCGCGCACTCCCTGGGTGCTTCTCCGGACGGAATCTCTACGCGTATGGACACAATCACTTCCCAGCCAACTTTTTCAGCACTCAGAGGTCACCATTTCTTATCTCTGGTTCAACCGGTCAGTACACCTAACCAAGAGACAAATTCATTGAACACCGAGGGACTACGAAAAACAACACAGACAATGGATAAGGAGCCTTATAATGAGCGGAGTATTTAAGAGGAGCGACGGAATAGCGAAGTGAAATGTTCATAAAGCCAGATAACAATCACAAAAACATAGCATAATAGTATTACACACAGACCAATAACCATTACAATAGACCTAAGACGATCATCGTCACAGTTACCCATACTGACTGATTTAAAGACTCATACTAAGAAGAAAGGAGAGACTCACGACGGAACTGACGTAACTACTTGCTGCTTGCAGAGCTATTGCTTGCCTATGTACTGGGTTACACTGCTTGCCCATGACCAGCATAGATGGGGTGCCTCTTATTTTATAGCTGAGAGGCTTACACAATGACGAAAGGAATATATTCGCTTTTATCGGAAGGAATAGATTCGACCTTATCAGAAGGGATATTCGGAGAGCATATTCGAATATTCCGAGCATATATTCTATAGAATATATTCGTACTCATCCTAATGGATGGCCTTTAAGATTGCCTTATGGACACCGCAGATTTTGCCACGTGTCTTCGCATAATCTGAACATTCCTTGATTAGTTTGGCTAATTCTAACAGAACTGATGCCGGTGATGATGTTATCTCTTCTGGTGGGAGGATCTATTTAGGAACCAACTGTTCATCTTCATACCAAGATATAGCATCAAATAAATTAATCCTTTGAAAAGATAGACAAAGCTTGCTTTCCCACATATTTGTTTCTAAAAGCAGATTAAAATAATTTCTTGAATTTTCGTTGGCAAATAGTGGTCTTCGAATAAGCAGAATATTGTCTAGCACTTCTTGTTGTCGCAAGTGAGTTAGAAGATTTGGTTCAAGACGACTCCATCTGAGATTATTGTCTAGCTCTGCGAATGCTTGTTAAGGTTTTGTCATCCTAATGGATGGCCTTTAAGATTGCCTGCATGGATCTTTTCAGCCATGAGCTTCTTTATTTTGTCTAGTAGAGCTTTATCTCTAGCATCTATTTGAACTGTTGTATTTAGCACTAGCAGTCTCTTCCATTTCCTTTTGTGAAATAACCGTAGAAATACTGAGATTTGAGTTAAACTGTTTAACCTGTTGATGCTTGTTTTTATGTAAAGCAACTGGGATTCTTCCAATGATTATCTTTGGCCTTGGATCTTGTATTGGAGATGAACATACAACCATTTCTTGTCCAACTGTATAAGGGCCAAGACTATCCATGAAATGTGAACCTAAACCAATATCGAAACCACTATCTGAAACTTGCACAAAATTAGTTGTTCCCACATATTCATCATTGAGTGAGATGGGAATATCAAAAGCAAAGTATGATAGTGTTCTGATTCCATTCATAGTATCTATCTTAACTGGATTAGGATTTTCTTTCCAATTTTCCAGCACATCTTTATGGCAAAAATTTAGAGTAGCGCCAGTATCTATAAAAGCTTGATATTTTCTCCATTTTTGAGCGCCATCTACTGCTAGTTTAATTGGTATTAATAGCACACTTTGTATAGCCAATAAATGCTTGATTTGATGTACTAAGGTAGAATCCTTTTT
>MNCI01026767.1:67421-99477 GCA_015680685.1 Gnetum montanum
ACATTATTCTTGTTAAATAAGAACATATTTCACTTATGAGCTATTTGTCTAGATTGATTAATACTTCATTTAGTATAAATAAAAACATTCACAGAAGTTCTATATTCTCTACATTTTTTAATCATTTGATTATTCTTATCATTGACATTAACTTGGTTTTTTTATATTTTTAACTTTAAATGATGTTTTTAAATCCTTAAGTTTAACATGTTTTCTTTTCCTTCACCATGTTGTTTCTTGAGAGGAACCATCATTTAGAGTAATGGTAAGGTATTCGTCTCTTAAGTCGAAGACTTGGGTGGGTGTAGCCACTCAAAGAGGTTAGGCTTTTGCTCATCTACCACCCCTCCTGAGGCCCCTGCTTAGTGGGATGAATAGTGTAGCTTCACATGATAATCCATGTTTTTCTTCAAAAAATATTGAGCATTGCACAATTACTCTTCATGAATATAGAAGTTGTAATAATTAGGAATATCATAATATATAATTTGGTGAATGCGAGTCTTTTTATCTAACTACAATACCAATTCCATTCTACGTTTAAGAAGATATATTTTATTGAAAAAATATCTTCAAGAATCAAATAGTATGGGAATAGATTCCATATACTTGTGGGACTAAGAGTAACACTTTGTTGTAAGCTCTTGAAAAATTACCAAAATATTAAATAGTTTAACAAAACATGCAACTTTAGAATATTCTTATAATGAGACATCAAAATCTGATGTCTCCTCATAAATAATCATCAATGTATGCTTATACATAAATTACCATGTATCCAAGGGCATGTCTTACCATCCAAGCATTACTTAGATCAACAAGGAAGAAAACTAAGAATAGTACCTTGCATGAATGCCTTGACTATTATAATTTTCAATCACATAATGAACACATATTATGATATAAGATAATTTTGAGAACTTGGAAAGTTACATTTTGAGAACCTATAAAATTAACATCCCAAATACAAAAAATAAAAATTTTAACATTAATAAAAAATCATTTTAAAGAAATAATTTTCATCTACCTAAATGTGTTTAACACATGAGTGTAGGTGGACAAAACGACCTTGAAAAGCTATTTAAGTAGTCGGACTCTCCGAAAACTGTTTTAAAGAGCTAAAAACACGGCAAGTAAATGAAATTGAATTTCACAGTAAACCAAACTTCCATGCATGCATGGAGAAATTTCATGATTACGATTACTCAATAAATCGCCAGTGCATCATCCAAAAAATTAAAGCCGAGTAAATTGGACTTCCGTATGAAAAGGTTATTCAGGGGCACGCACTATCACGCTCGCATGAAAAGTCGATTTGCGCAATGCAGTCGTTTTTAAAATGGAAGAAACTAGAAGATGACATTTAAATTCATGTTTGAACCTCATTCAAATAAAGTTATTATTGTTTTTATAAATAAAATTTATATTACTTTTTATGTTTTATCTATTATTTTTGAAGATTTTTGATATATTTGTAACCGTAAATCAGATTAAGATGTATTAAAGCTAAATAAAGAAAAAATTCCTAAATTGATTTTGTTACTTTCGATACTAGATTTTTATAAAATCCGGTGAAAAAAGCACTTATGAGATTCAAACTCAAATCTATCCTGCTCTAAGGTGAAACGGGTTTAAGCGGTACATTATTTAATTAAAAACTAAAGATATAGATTTAAAAATGATATTAGTAGGACTTTCTTCATAATTCTGGCTCTGAGTTCACAGATTCCATATAAAGATTCAATTTCTGATTTATAATCTCATAGAGGTTAGGTTACTATAATTCTGAACTATATTTCCTCGAAAGATTGCTGTATAACTATAATCTTTGAGCGTTAAGACAACTATTTCCTAAAAGTTTTATTATTATTTCATCATTTGAAAATAAAAAATATCATTTGAAAAAATATCGTTTAATAAACCCTTATGCTATTATACTGCATGATCCAGAATTTATTATCAGCAAGGACAATCTACATATATAACATATGCTGAACAACTTCATGGAGAGGGACGGGAAATGGAAGGTGTTTCGTGAACATTATTTTAAAAGCTTGTAAGGTAAATGGATTTGGGTTGGATAGAATCATAGATGACTGTATGTGCAGCAGTTAAGTAATTAAGGGTGGTTGGGCGCAACGCAACCGGCACCTCCACCTTCACTGCCGGATCCATGGCTACAGCGGGAATGCGATGAAGATGGAACTCCATGCATCTCCGCCATGGCTCGTCTGTGACGCATATTTCCATCAGTGTTGCAGCTCTTGTCGAACCCAATATTGTTGCAGCTTCCAGAAATTGCAGTTGCCGTTATCAACATAATCATCAGGATCAGTGTCAGAATAGCGGCAACTCCGACCTTGCCCATTGTGTTAATTATGTGTGGATACCTATGGGATCAATAGCCCAGCCCTGTAAATAATTAAATACATGCAATGCCTACTTGTCCGCGATTTTCGCGGAAGTCTAGTAGATTCTATTCAAAGAGGGAAACCTAGTTAGTCTTTGCCGTGTACAAGAATTCATGCAACAGTGTCAACATGCACGTAACGACTGTGTTAAACGAGGGCGCTCTATTTTCCGTCATGTTAGGCACTAATCATGTTTGTAATTGTAAACTTACGACTGTTACATAATTGTTCTTAAGTCCATATTTCAACATGAATTTCTAATAATTGTTAATTGCTTCAAGGCTAAGTCCTCATTGTTTCCTGAACGGTGAGTTTATTATTATAAAATTCAAATAAAAGCTAAGGTGCTTTATTTATTATTTTAATAGTTTAATAATTGTTGAAAATATTTTTATATAAATAGCAACCTTGGCTATACATAATTTTACATGGAAACTCTTCTTCCATAGTTTTTATTTATAATTACTTTCTACATTGAAACAATATTCATGAAAACTATTTTTAATATATATTAAAACTAAAATAAAATATAAAACCAAAGTTTAATTAAATTTGTATAGAGATAAAGGATCTATTAGATAAATTAACTTATACCAAAAACATGAATAGCGCTGAAATACAAATCTCCTAATTAAAACTGACTCTAACATTTTTGTGTGATAATCTTTACAATTAGTTAGCATATTTTTCCATTTTTACAAGAGAAGAAGACAGGTCTACTACTATTGTACTACAAGCACCTCTCCGAGGAAGTCATAGAGGGTATTAAAAAACTAGCATTTGGCAAAGCTGTAAATTCATATAGTTTATATTGAGAATTATTAAAATGGGCAAGATTTGCTATTCTTAGAGAAACTTGACATAAATTAATTTAGTAATGG
This sequence comes from Gnetum montanum, assembly GCA_015680685.1. Taxonomy (NCBI): domain Eukaryota; kingdom Viridiplantae; phylum Streptophyta; class Gnetopsida; order Gnetales; family Gnetaceae; genus Gnetum; species Gnetum montanum. The sequence goes on from MNCI01026767.1 coordinate 70,714, forward strand.
AGAAAGTATAAAATCAACATTGGAAAACTAGTAAAGCTATCTTGTTATATAAAAAGGGAGATAAAAATAATTTGAATAATTATCAAATGATCATTGCAAGTAATATTTTTGCTAAGTTGCTAGGCGCTCTTCTAGAAAAGAGAATTAGTTCTTGATCACTTTACAATTAATCACATAGTTACTCTTAAACATGGCATAGAGTTTGAAAAAATGACTAATAACAAGGTTTTTATTTATTTTATTAATTTTGCAAAAGCATATGATTTAGTGATCCATACAAAACTATGGTTACACTTACATAAAATTGGTGCCTTCCTTTACTATGCAAAACTGATTATTGAAATTACAAAAAGTAATTTAGAGAAAAAATTTTCAATTTTAGTGCAAAATTGGAGTTAAGCAATATTGTTGAATTTTTCCAACTCTCTTTGTTATCTTTATTGATGAAATATAGGAATGGTTGTGCAACAGGTCAGATAGTCATGCTATCAAAATTGCATCCAAAGTAGTGAATCTCCTTTTATATGTAGATGATGCTACCTTGATCTTCACTATTGTAGAAGGTATGCAAAATATATTGCAAATTTTAGAAATCTATCGTCATTCATGTGGTCTTCAAGTGAATGTAGATAAAACCAAATTGATGATCTAAGGTACAAGCAATACTTATTATAACTTCCATTTTGGAAGTGTTGATGTACAAATAGTAGATTCTTTTTATTTTTGTCTTATTTAAATGGAAAATTACAGGTAGGATAAGTACATCAATGAAAAATACTAGGAGGTTTCAAAGCTTTGTAGACTTTCAAAAACAAGTGCAAGGATTTAGGACTTTAGGCTTGGAAGGTTAGAAAAGAAATTTTCTAGACTATCATCTATCCTACCATATTGTATGGATGTGTTCTTTGGGAACATTGAATCAGTGCTAAACTTCGCAAGATATTGAAAGAGCTCAAATAAATTTTCTTCTCAATGAGTTAAAGGTGAAGATGCAAACACCTTACTCAATGTTATTATGTGAATGTGATTTATTACCTTTAGAAGCAAAAACCTTGTTCCAATTCATTACATGCACTCATAACTTACATATCTCAATGTAAGAGATATTTTCTAAAACACTTGTTGAGGATTTACAAGGCCATGGTTGGCATTTTCAAGAAATATAATGGTTGAGAAAATAGAATATCTTTTGGGAGGATGTGTTGCAAAATCTAAAGAATATTTATCAACTAATAAAGTAGAAGGTTTTAACATAAATATAGTCTAATGTGGAAGGTAAGAGACAATTTTATTTACACCACATTGAATCTAATAATTAGATGTAAAAGCTCACTTTCCCTTACCTACTCTTCCAATTAAGTATTGGAATGTTATTGTCAAGCTTCACTTAAGTTCTCATCATCTTAGAGTTTAAAGTAGAAGATGGATTCAACTATCCTAAGAAGAGCATATTGTAACACCCCACCCTAGCTAGCGTAGGGTGATGCCTAGGATCATGTAATCTTATAATGAAAGCATGATAACTAAAAACCAATTATGTGTAGAATACATGATATTAAGGAAGGTCAAACTGCACAAAAAATTCATACCACACCAAAACTAAACATACATTTCAATTTATAAAAATGCATGCCTATACATAAATCAAATTATGCATTGCTCTACTAAAATAAAAAAACACATAAACATCATCATCGTATATATAAAAGTATCGAGAGTTTCATACAATGATACATATTCTATACTATTGTACATGAAATATACATTAACCAAGCACTGACGATTTTTCCCTCCTCTACTCTTCCTTTCTGATGAGTGGTGAGATACCCCTACACTCAACCATACGAATACGAGCGTAGCATGCATGATCTAGTCAAACTCCGTAGACTAAATGCCTACATGCCCCATGGAACACTTAGGGTTAATTATTTGTTGTCTTCCCAGACTTACTTGTAGTTGTCATGGTGTATGGTTAAGAAAGTCTAAGGTATATGATTTTTATAGTTTTTATGTTTTATGTCTCCTATGCTAACAGGGTGAAGGGTTGAGAAACTAAGTACTAACTCTAACTAATGAAGTAAGTCTAAATTACCTAGCATCAGCATCCGTTCCCACTTACTGTACACACCCTGAACCGATGCAATTGTGGCTACCAAACGCTACTTGTTGCTGGGATCATCACGCATAATGCACGTGCTCGAAGTGGTCGTACTGAGGCACTTATCTAGGAGGAAAGGGTTGAGAGAATCTAATTGTGATGAGCATCCGTTCCTTGATTATCCGTACACATCCTTAAATGCTCGGAATCAAGTCATACTCATTCTGCGTTACTAAGAGAAAATAATAAATAACATGTAATAAATAACAATAATAAAATCCTATTCCATGCACTGCAAGGTTTATCCAAGAAGCTTGTCTTTATTGTTGTACACAACTTTTGTTCAGGTACAATGTTGCTTGAATAAAGATCCATTCACTTTAGGACTTCTACTGTGGGCACATGGAAAATATTCTATCTATGGAGTGATCAATTTGCTAGAGTTTCCCTACTTTTAGCCTAGGATGACGAAACAAGGGAGAGCCACCTCTTATTTATAGATATGGTGATGGACTATGATATCGTGTACGCGATATCACAAGGGAAGACGCGATATCGTGTACACGATATCGCGGGGGATGCGATATCGCGGCCCATGCGCTATCGCGTCCCATCATACCCCCATGACTAAATGAAAACTCGTCCTTGAGTTCATTACAATAATATTGGGAAGGTATGGGAGTATTGACTCAATGGAACTAATGGGATGACATGTGAACAGATCATCACTACAAGACTCAACAAACTGGTGTTCATGACAACAAGGGTGAACACCTTATTACATTGACATTAGGCCTCATTTGGCAGCTGAGAAAGAGAGAGAGAGAGAAGTGTTGCTACTACCAACGCCCAGGTTGCATCTTTCGTTGTCCATCCATAAGTGCATCATCGGTCTTTCTCCTTGCATAGCTGCTTCAACATCGCTCCATTCCAAGTGGTCCTTCCAAATCCGGTCCGTTATTGCATGATCGCCATCTGCACATACAACACACTCTTGTATTAGCAAGGGTAGATGAATTTCAATGTAGTAATACCTTGCTTCGGTGTAAGTACATTGGCTAGGTTGTGGTATGGCTGATACGGATCTGGGGTTATATAAATGAGGACTACTGAAGGTGTAGGGGTTAGGAGAAAATCGAAAAAATTGGGCCCCCGTACCCCCATGACTAATCACGAACCTCTGGTAGCGATAGAATGGAGAAAGAATAAGAACAAGAAGATGGGTAAAAGGAGACAACTAAGACATTGATGAAATAAATGTCAGGATGGAAATGAACAAAATAAAATTAATTGCAAAATGTTAAGAGAAATAATTTAACTGATGCACCAAAGAGGAATGTCAGTGGATCCTCCCCAAAGCAGGCTCATGCCATTAATGCCCTGACAAAACCACATTCAAAGAGTCTGTAGGCTCTGGGAATTTCTTTTGGAACAAGAGTTAAAGTCTTAACCGTAAGAATTTACCAAAAATAAAACAATGTATCTACCAAAATATACACTAATGATACAACCAGCAATGAGGTGAACAATGGAGAGAAGGGTGGAGAGAAGAGGATGGAATGGAATCCCAAGAACAAGGTGGTGTACAGCCCCTTGTGTATGTCATGATTAATGTGAATTGGTAGATCTCATTTCAATTCCGGCCTCAAACCAACCACATCCAATGACTTTGCATCAACACATTCGGCCAAACCATCCACTTGAAGAACAAGAATGCATCCTCCAAGAGCCACCACCATTCCAACGAAATAAAGGAGAGAATGGGAAGCGAGAAGGGCCTTAGTTAGAGGGAACGTTTTTGGTTCCATAACCAGTGCTTGTAGCCCAAGTTTATTCCATCTAAGGGGTGTTCTTTTTATTGACTCATCTTCCAATAATTGAGTAACGTCAGAACAACAAGAAAATTCAAGAAGAAAACATCCAAGCACCCAAGAGGACGGCCAACACAAATGCATCAAGTTCCCTTGAAGTCACACCCTTTTCAAACCTTAAGTCCTTCCCTAGTTTGAGAAATACCTAGTCACCGATTCGTTAAAGTTCTTATTTAGAAAGGAGACTGTACATTTCCAGGCCAAGAGAGACCATAGAGTGTTGTGGATGAATGGATGAAGTGGACTCATTGCCTACCATATCAGAAGAACATACCTTAGTATCAACATCATAACCTTAAAGTAAAAACCAAACATTAGCAATCGATGAGAAAATAGTTAATACCATCATGAAGAACACTTATTGGGTGATGAACTTACAAGGATGGGTGACACACACACACACACACAAAATGGAAAAGTATAACGATGTTGTAAAACAAAAATAAGAAAAGTTAAAGAAATTTGTAAAAAAATATGTGCAAAACAAAAACGTGTAAGAAAAAAACTTGTAAAACAAAAATGTGTAAAACAAAAATGTGTAAAACAAAAATGTGTTAAACAAAAACGTGTAAAACAAAAATGTGTTAAACAAAAATGTGTAAAACAAAAACTTAAAGAACTAAGGGCCTCCAATGGTTAGCATAGGTGGCCATCTCCCCCATGACTGAATGGAAAGGGAGAGATCCAAAATAGAGAGCGAGGTTGTCCATTGGTGGAGGTGTAATTCGTACTGGTAGTTTTTGGCTAATGGAAAGGCTTTTTTTGTTGTACATTAACCAATAACCTTTTATCTGGGCTGTCAGGCTTGTATATCATCATGGCCCCAAAGGGGAAGGTTGTATGGATAATATAAGATCCTTCCCACAAGGTTTGAAACTTTGTACGTTGCGGTACATGCATGGGATTCCAGTAAATGACCTTGTCTCTTGGTTGGTGCCTAAACCTTCGAATCTTTAAGTCATGACATTGTTTACTATGTGCCTTGTACAACTCATTTAATGATAGTGCAACCAATCTATTCTCGTCTAACATATTTAGAGTTGCTAACCATTGTTTCTGTGCTAGGTTGAGGTCCAGGTGAAGTTCACAAGCCATGGATAGTGTACGGAGTTCATTCTGTATGGGCAGCTTTGGTAGTTTTCCGTACACTAACTCATAGGGAGAATAGCCTGTACGGAGCTTCCAAGTGGAGCGGTACGCCTAGAGAGCGTCGTTCAGTTTTGTGCTCCAGTCTTGCCTAAATTTGCTAACCATTCATGTTAATATTCTTGTAATCTCCCTATTAGTAACCTTGGCTTGACCATTAGCTTGGGGGTGGTAAGATGTGGTTGATTTATGCTTAGCCCCTAAGCATTGCATCAGTTTGAGGAAGGTTGCACCCGTAAAATGTGTTCCATTATCAGAGATGAGTGCACGTGGCACACCAAACCTATTAAAAATTTTTTGTTGTACAAATCATGCTGTTGTAGATGATGTGCAATTTGTTACTATGGCTGCTTTAGCCCATTTGGTTAAGTAATCAATGACAACTATGATATATGCTTTTCTGTTGGACATCGCTGTAATTGGCCCCATAAAATCTATCCCCCAAATATCGAAGGGTTCTAAAGGTTGCATCCATTATTGTGGACCCTCCATTCTAGTAGTCATTCCACCATCTTGTTGACACCGTTCACAAGATTGGGCAAAATGATGGGCATCCCGGAATAGAGTTGGCCAATAATATTATGCAAGAAGGACCTTGGTAGCCATTCATCTCCCAGCATAATGACCCCCACAGGGGCCCTCATGAGCATCTTTGAGAACTTATAATTGATCTTTATTGGGTACACAGCATCGAACCAAGCCATTAGGACAAACTTTATAGAGTTGTCCTTTAATCTCCATGAAGTACTTGGTTTTGTGAAGAAACTATTGTTTCTTCCTAAAGTCCAACCCTTGTGGTATCTGTTGGGAAACAAGATAAGTAAAAATGCCACTATACCAATTTATCTCCATGGGTTGATCATTTACTACATTGGCAAAGAGGGTTTCATCAGGAAAATGATCAAATACAACATATTCATCCTCTTTGCTATCCCAACACAACCGAGATAAGTGATCAGCGACTACATTCTCTGTGCCTTTGCGATCAACGATTGTTAAATCGAACTCCTAAAGAATTACCAACCAACATATGATACGTGGGCTAACCATTGGTTTATTCATAAAGAACCTAATTGCACTATGATCCATATGGATATATACTTTGTAACCCAATACATAGTGCCTAAATTTATCTAGTGCAAACACTATAGGCATTAATTTCTTTTCTGTGGTCGTGTAGTTGAGTTGTGCACCGGTGATACTCTTAATGGAACAATGAATGTAATAAGGTCATTTTTTTCATCTAATTATGTCAGTATGGCTCCTAAGGCGTTATTAGATGCGTCAATCATGATGTGGAATGACTTGGACCAGTCGGGGACCTGTAGAATGGGAGTTTCTACAAGCCTCTATTTAAGAGTTTAGAATCCTCGTTCACATTCCCTGGTCCATTCGAATGGTGCATATTTTTTCGTTAATTCCACCAACTGCTTGGCAATTTTAGAGAATTTCTCAATGAATCTCTTGTAGTAGCCAGTGTGTCCAAGGAATGACCGAACGTCTTTGATAGTTTTTGGTTGTCAGGTAATTCCTTGGATGACTTTAATTTTCTCCGGATCCACCTCTATTCCTGATTGTGAGAATTTATGTCCCAATACTACGCCCTCTTGAACCATCAAATGGCTCTTTTGCCAGTTGAGCTTTAGGTTGGTTTCAAAACACCATTTTAATACTTGCTCCAATTGGTCGAGGGCTTGATCAAAGCTTGTCCCATAAGTGAAGAAGTCGTCCATAAAGACTTCTACTTCGTTACCTATTTGTTGATGAAAGATGCTTAGAACTAAGTGTTGGAATGTGGCAGGAGCATTGCACAAGCCAAAAGGCATTTTTTTATATGCAAATGTTCCCCAAGGGCTAGTGAATGTTCTTTTGGCTTGGTCTTCTGGTATGATTCATATTTGGTTGTACCCACTATACCCATCTAGAAAACTATAGAAGTGATGACCTGCTATCGTGTCTAAGAATTGGTCAACAAATGGTAATGGAAAGTGATCTTTGAAGGTTTCCATATTCAATAGCCTAAAGTCTATACATACCCTCCATTTACCTTCCTTCTTTGGTACAATTATGAGAGGGCTAACCCATTCGCTATTAGCAATGGGGTAAATGAACCCAGCCTTGAGAAGTTCCTCTATCTCCTCTTTTACTATTTGTCTTAACTTTGGGTTCAATCATCTCTGCGGTTGTTTGCAAGGTTTCATGGAGGGGTTCGTGTAAATTCTATGCTGGCATATCCTAGGGTCTATTCTAGTTAGTTCAGGGTATGACCATGCAAAGGCAGTTGACCACTTATTTATCACCTTTAGTAAACTTTCTTTTTGTTTGGGAGCAAGCTTTGCATTGATGATTACTGATTTTCCATTTTGAAGGGTCATGTATTCCAAACTAGTGGGCAATGGTTTCAACTCTAGGGGATCTTATTTAAACTTTTCAGGAATCTCGAACTTCCCCTAGTTAATGCTTTCATGGTTAAGGGTTGGAAGTTGGCTACGGACCTGCTCAAGTCCATCCATGCTTTCAACATAAGTGCTCACTATCCCCTCAGTTAGTTCCATGCATGTAGTTGAATTGTTCTCTTGGTCAGCCATTAGCCACTGGGTGTTTTCTTGTTATGTGGCTACTGCATATAGGCACTTTTGTATGTCGATGTCTTGTGCACACCAATTGCATGCAAGCAATGATAAACTCTGCATTACCCATGATTTTTGCATGCAATGGCACCCTATGTCACTATATGCAATGCATGGAACTTTCTTCTTCTCAATCTTTCCAAAGGTATTTTTCTTAGATATTTCTAGGGAATGCGTGCAAATTCCTAGGCACACATCTACTATGCTCAACCATGCTCTTCCCATTATTATCGGGATGTCCCCTTTGTCATTGTTTATTTGGATCACCAGGAAATCAACTGGATATGACCAACCACCCATGGTGGTGACAATGTCCTCAACCTATCTCAAAGGAACAGTGATGGACTAGTCAGCTAGCTCTCAGAGAATATTTCTCTTCTTGAGTGGGGGTAGGTTCCAGGTCTTATACAGTTCTAGTGAAATTAAGTTGATCCCAAAGCCTGAGTTAAGAAGAGCCTTGTGAGGTTCATTCCCAGTGACTTAGAGGTAAATTAGGGGACTTCCCAGATCAAATAATTTCTTGGGAAGGTGGCCTACCTTAATCCAGTTGGTAATGGTATGTGTTAACATAACCGTATGCATTGGCCTCAATTTCTCAATTGAAGGGTTTCCCAAAACCTTATTTGGTATGGAGGTGTTTAGATGTTCAAGCACTTGTGAAGGCGAGGACTTAGTTGGATTGTTGGTCCTAAAGAAAGGTCTTTTTGGTGTATGATTTTTAGGACCAACTGAGAATTGAGGATTAGGATCCCTCATGGTATTGGATTGTTGTGGTTGAGTGGGGATTACTTTGGGTCTTGTTGGAGCAGTTGGTGGTGGAGCTACCGACGTAAGAGATGCAGATGGATTTGGAGGATAGCATGGGTATGGAACGTTTCTCAGAGGAGGAGTCCTAAAATACTCCTAAACTCAGTAGTAATGTGGAGGGTTTATGTTACCCATAGAGTCACTTGGAGAAACTGACTGTTGCACATAATAACCATAAGGATTAGGCTGTCGGTAAGGGTATTGTTGTGTCGATGGTGGCCTCCCCCATGACTGTGGGTATTGCCATTGCTGATGAGCTATGGTGGAGTTCCACTTGGATAATATGTTAGTGGTTGGTGGAACTGCCTTGGATTACCTTGTGGATAAGGTAACCTTCGGGGTGTTTGCCGTTGGTTGAGTCTTGGATTAAGCGCATACACCCCAGACTCCTGTAAATGTGAGATAATTGGACAACATCCCTTAGGATGGTCATATTAGTAGATCTCACATCCATGGTCATCATCTTTGTCAAAGTCCACAGCCTCATCAGAGATAGGAATTTTCCCATTACCCTTGTTATGTGCAGGGCTTGCATTTCTCCGCTTCATCTTACCTTTGTCACTACTTTGTTCATCCTTAGACTCTTCTACAATTTTTAAGACACTTTCAAGTCTGGAGTCTAAGGAATCCCACAGTTGGTCCATCTTAGCTGATAGCTCTGTTGTTAATTTTTGGATCGACAAGGTTTTCCAGTTCACCAACTCTTTGAGTGATGACTCATCCTCCTCATCACAAAATTTTACTCCCTTCTTTTGAAGAGAGGGGTCACGATTGTATTCTTCCGCACTTTCCCTCTTGCGTAGCTCACCTTCTTCTTTTGCTACTTATTCCAAAAATTGATGTACTTCATGGGCTCTAAGTTGTGATAGTCTCCCTTGGGCATAAGTCCCAAGGGTTCTTCTCATTTGATGCCTTAGCCCATCCACGGTGTGGCGAAGTTGATCTTGCTAAGCATACTCATGGCCAAGGCAACGATGTAACAATGTGTAGTAGCAGGCCATGGTAGCATCCAAGGGTTCGTAAGTACCTTGTTTCCAGCCTTGGATCTGCTTACACAAATTGGACACTCGGGAGTACGTTTGATACTTATTGTTGAAGAGTTCTAGCATCGTACTCCACCTCCTGATGGTTTTTGGTTCTAAGGACCGGTACCAACCCTCTGCTTCTTTGGTGAGTATCCTAGGAAACAACTTAAGTTTTTTCCACTCATTTTCTATATTCTTCAAGGCACAGGCATCGTGTAATGCCTATAAATGATGCTGCGGATCAACTTTGTATCCCCCTTCAAAATGTGGGATATTGTTCATGTCTAAATGCTTGATCCGACTGTCCTTTTGGTGCCTTGTTGGAATCCTAACTGCCTCCATTATGTCAAGCATACTTCAGGTTGCGATTATGGGTTCTTCATGATCATCTCTTTCATGACACATGTGATGTCTTTGTGGTTCCCTACTCTTCCTATGTCCTTGCCCTTGTCCTCTCTCTCGACTTTCCCATCGAGGTCTCTCATCTTTCCTACCTTTATCCTCACCTTTATGTTCATGGTGGCTATGCCCAGACATGGAAGGAGAGGGTGAGTGATGAGATGAAGGGGAAGAGGAAGGGGAACCATCACCATGATGATGTTTCTTGCTTTCTCTTCGGCTACTTCAGCCCTGATCGTGATGATGATCAAAGTTCCCGTCCCTAGCATGAGTGGTTGTTCTCTCAGTGACCAGTTGGCGTTCACGGGGATCAGAACCAGTGTTATGTATCATTGATCATAGGTTCTAATACCCAACCTCCTCACCATCATTAGGAGGGGAACATCATTTGCTAAAGAACCCATTATAAGGGGTTCCTCATCTCCTATTTTGCTAAGGACGTGTAGACCTTTGCCCTTTATCAGTGTATGTCGACTCTCCTGCCTTGAGTCCCTGATACATTGTGCTTCTATGGGATGATAATCCCTTATGCCAAATTCTTCCACAATGTATTCATCAAATAATTCTGTCATGCTAATCTATGCCAAAGCACGGAAGAGCATGTTAGGAACAGATCGATCTGGGGGTAACACAATGTTACCTTGCAGATCTCTCCATCGCAGTTGTTCTTCTTGATGGAGGATAAAGGTAAAGTCTGTAATATACTCATTGGGATGAGTATAGACTATCTTGTATTGTTTAGGACTTGGCTGATTTTGGCTATGTGTTTTTGACTGTCGACTGTTCTTTGTATTATCCCTAGGTGGTGAGTTGCTCTTGTTAGAAGAAGACATTATTTCAGTGTGCTAATTTTACCGTTATATAAATTCTTGTTTAATTAATTAGCCCGAAGATTTGTTCTATTTGGTGTACAAACACTTAGTCCTAGGCAACAGCACCAATGATGAGTGGCGAGATACCCTTACACTCAACCATGTGAATACGAGCATAGCACGTATGATCCAGTTAAACTCCATAGATGAAATGCCTACACACCCCATGGAACACTTAGGGTTAATTATTCATTGTCTTTCCAGACTTACTTGTAGTTGTCACGGTGTATGGTTAAGCAAGTCTGAGGTATATGATTTATATAGTTTTTATGTTTTATGTCTCCTATGCTAATAGGGTGAAGGGTTGAGAAACTAAGTACTAACTCTAACTAATGAACTAAGTCTAAATTACCTAGCATCAACATCTGTTCCCACTTACCATACACACCCTGAACCAATGCAACTGTGGCTACCAAACACTAATCATTGCTGGGATCACCACGTGTAACGCACGTGCTCGAAGTGATCATACTGAGGCACTTATCTAGGAGGAAAGGGTTGAGAGAATCTAATCGTGATGAGCATCTGTTCCTTGATTATCCGTACACATCCTTAAATGCTCGTAATCAAGTCGTACTCATTCCACGTTACTAAGAGAAAATAATAAATAACAATAATAAAATCCTATTCCATGCACTATACGGTTTATCCAAGAAGCTCTTCTTTATTGCTGTACACAACTTGTGTTCAGGTACAATGTTGCTCGAATAAATATCCATTCACATTAGGACTCCTACTGTGGGCACATGGAAAATATTCTATCTCTAGAGTGATCAATCTGCCATAGTTTCCATACCTCTAGCCTAGGATGACGAAACAAGGGAGAGCCACCTCTTATTTATAGATATGGTGGTAGACCACGATATCGCGTACACGATATCACAGGGGAAAACATGATATCGTAGGGGATGCGATATCGCAATAGCCACAATATCATGTACGCGATATCGCGGCCCATGCGATATCACATCCCATCACTTTCCGTGTTCATCTAGGATCCAATTCCTATCACTTGCAATTAAATAAAGTTAGTACATAACTAAGTGGGAAGCCTTTACACTTCCCTTGCTAGATGGTCAACAAGTGCTACACTAGAGGAGAGAAGTGGGGTACAAGGCAACCTACAACAACTATAATTCTTATGCATGCTGAAAACAACACACACATCATATCGCCCATAATGCTAACATAATCATTATCAATCAAGACAGATGGCTATCATACAATCACATATAAATCCATGGTCCAACATCATCTATCATGCCCATGTCATCATACCCATGATATACTGTTAAACAATCCATGGTCCACACAATCATAATCCAATCATAACACATATTATCAATGATATGACTCACAAACTGGTACTATCATATACATAGCCCATGTGGTTTCTAGCATATCTGCACTCAATGTAGCATGTGAAATGTTACCATGAGTACTCATAGCAACCATTTCTTGCAAGTCTTTTATTTATTCTTTTATCAATCCAACCAGTGCTAGGATCCATTAGCCTGTGACCCACAACCACTAGTCTTCTAGAGGATTGGCGATAGTGATGAACACTCCAATGCCACATACTAGCCATAGGGATGAACAAATCTATGCTCTTCCACTCTCAAGATGAGGCTTGAGATAGGAGTCTCACTGATGCATCACAATGAAGGTCAATCCATACTACCTCTAGGGTGCCTCATCACCAACTAGTCCACACCCTCATGCTAGTTGATGAATCATGTTTTGCATAAGCTTCGATATTGGGGTGGCTATGATATCAGGTACATGATATCATGTATGTGATATCATGGTCCAATATGTGATATTGAGCATGCGATATTGCAAGGTACTCCCAAGCCTATAAATATAGCCCTTGGACACACAATTCAAGAGTAGTTTTTGTAGTCAAGTAGCAAAATTCTTGCAGTTTGTTCATTCAAGAGTTAGAATATTTTCCAAGTGCCCACACCAAGAGATCTAAGTGTAATCAAATATTTATTCAAGCATTTATGTACTTGAACATACCATTGTGTTGGCAATAAAGACAAGCTCTTTGATTCATCCTTGCAGCACTTGATACTTTCTTTCTTTATGCACTTATATATTGTGATTTCATGTAGTTCACATTTAATGTTATTCATTTAGTAATTAATTTTGATTAATTAAGAAAATAATTAAAATACATAGGTACAACCCCTTCAAACATTTGTGTGACACTTGTTTCTCAGGAATGGTTAGTGTTTGACAACCTAGTAGTGTTTACATGAAGTTCAGGATGTGTTTGGGAAGTGGGAATAGTTAATTGTGTTAGGTTAGATTAAAAAATAGTTCACTTAGCATTTAATTACTCTCAATTTCATTATTTTTTTAGGTGATCAAATTGATAAAACATAAAATGATAAAAATCTTATTCCTTATTCACACTTAACTATACACTTGCATTTCACAAGTGATACTAGGAAGACAATGAACAAACAATATGAACTCACCGTTTAGCTCTAGTGTACTTGGTAATTAAAGTCTATGGAATTTGACTAGATCACACATGAACAATTTTGATTCGTATGGTTGGATGTAGGGGTACCTCGCTGCTTATCATGGGCACTATTGCTAGGGATTTTAGTTCTACATGCGCTATCTAAACTTTGTCAAACTTAGTAACCTTGTTGTTCAAGCCCTAAGGGATGAATCTTACAAAAAAAACATTATTATTAAAACTAAATTAAATTCTAACTACACACTACATATAGATTCATTAATATAAAATGTATTTTTCTCACAAGAGTCTATCTTTTCCCAAGGCAAGCCAAGTGCCTCAGCAATACCGAGTGGTATATGCTCATCTTGCTGAGTATGTACTAGACTTCACCTTCATCTTACATTAAGATGAAATGCTATGGTGGTGCAACATGGATGGAAACATTGTGTTGCCACTGGATCAATCTATTCTAGCTATGCTCTAGCTAATGTCTGCATGACATGGACTTCAACATCTTCATAGGGAGTATGAGATGTGAGATCTTGATTCAAGGTATTACCATCCCACTAAAGCACAAAGGTTAAGGGATCATCAGTTGGAGCAACAACATGAGCTTTTGAAGGGTAAGGGGTCAAACACTTTTCCACCTCTACTTAGCCTATTGGATAGATGCAAGTACTTCTCTAGGGGCTTTTCCTTTGGTGATACTCCTCTCTTTGACATTGGTCAAGGGGACCTCAACCAGAATGTGCAATCCACAATTCATTATCCTGGTTCTAGTATAAAAAAAATCCAATGAAAAAAATGGATCTAGAGGAGCCAGTCATGAGAAGGGGGAAAATGGAAGTCATGATCATGATCATGGTTGCAATCATCAAAGAGAAGGTGGTAAGCATCAGCACAATGCAAGTCCTCCTTCCTTTTCCCCTTCATCATCATCTTCTTCTTCATGTGGCTTAGATCTAGGTCACAGAGGACATGACCTTGATGGAGGTGACCAATGGAACCAAAATAATAGAAGGGACCATCGAGACAGTCGCGATCAAAGGAATGGGCGATCTAGAGAGACCCATTTCCATGAAATAAGGGTTAGTAGAGAACATCATAGGCACCATCTCTATGGCCTTGATGAACCTCTACTTTCCACTCAGAGCATGTTAAACATTGTAGAGGCTATGAGGATTCTAACAAGGCATGTAAAGGATAGTAGAATAAAGAGGCTGGACATGAACAACATCCCTCAATTTGAGGGAGGCTATGACACTGATCTACAAAATCATCTTGAAGCTTTCCAAGATGCATGTGCCTTACAAAATATTGAGAATGATTGGTAGAAGTTGAAATTATTTCTAAGGACACTCATTAAGGAAGCAGAAAATTGGTACCTGTCCTTGGAACTAGAATCAATTAGGTGGTGGAGTACAATGTTAGAATTGTTCAATGATAAATATCAAATGTACCCCCAAGTGTCCAATCTAAGGAAGCAAATCCAAGGATGAAAACAATGGAACCATGAGCCCTTGGATGCTATTATTGGCCAATACTACTCTCTATTCCATAATCATCTTGACCATGGATATTCTCAACTTGATCAACTCCACCGTATTATAGACAGGTTGCAATCGGAAACAAGGAAAACCCTCGGCATCTATGCTCAAGGGAGATTGATAGAGTTAAGCATTCATCAAATCCAAAAGTTAATTGAGTAGATAGCCATGGAGGAGGGAGAATTGAGAAAATGAGAAAGTGCAGAGGACTACAACAAGGATCCTTCCATTTGCAAAAGAGAGGTTTGATTTTGTGATAGTGAGGATGAGTTTACCAGAGATGACATGGCTAATTAGAAAACCTTGCCACTCTAAAAATTGTAGTCCAAAATTATGGCTAAGGCTGACCAATTATAGGACTCCATGGATAATAAGTTTTAAGCTATTTTAAAAATTGTTAAAGAGTCCAAGGGGCAAGGTGGTGGGTGTGAACACCAAAGACATAAGGAAGTTGAACATGTCAGGGTAAGGGTAAGATGGCTGCGATAGAAAAGGTTGTAGATAGCAAATCAAATGATGATGGTGGGTGTGAAATCTACCAATATGAACATCCCAAGGGATGTTGTCCAATTGTGTCACACTTGCAAGAATCTAGGATGTATGTCTTACATCCATGACTTGCACAAAGGCAAACACCCAAGAGATTACCTTATTCACAAGGCAACTCTCGACAGTTCCACCAACCATAGTAGTATTATCCAAGTGAAATTCCATAGTAACCCTATGAATTTTACCAGTAATAGTAGCGACCACAATCGTGGTCATTGGCACCTCCAAGATAGCAATACCCCTATCGGAAACCAAATTCATATGGTTATTATGTTTAGCAACCTTCATCTCCTTGGGACTTCTCTTGTTATGTTGCTACTTACCAACCTCACCACTACCCTCCTGAAGTATACCAACTGCCATATGCAAGGAGAGACACCACTTACTACCATCATGCTCCTCCTATTCCTACATCTACTCCTCTGCCTCCTACATAGCTAATGCCTAATCCATCCATATAGGGTGAATTGACTGCCCAACCATAGCAAAGAAATGCTACAAGGGTAGTTAATTTTCAACCAATTAACCACCAAGTGGGTCAAAATCATGATCAAAGAAAAGATCCTTCTTCTGACCCCACTATTCACCAAAGCCCTTAGACACATTAGTGGTTGGTAGCCCTACTCCTCTACCTTCCTCTACCTCACCTTTATTTGAGTTCCCTTCAAACTAGAATCCCTCTTGAATCCATATTGTGCTGTTGATCTATGTCGTATTTGATTGGATTTAAGCTGATAACCTACCTAGGAAGTTAGCTGATCTTGAGAGCCCCTTAGTATATTTTCAAATTGCTAGGAATGAGCATTGTAAAGCTCTTCTTGACTCTAGTTCTAGTGTTAATCTAATCTTGCATGATATGTACACTACATGAAACCTTCCTCCTTTAAAGAATACCAACATCAAGCTGGAGTTGGTAGACCAGTTCATCACTATTCCATTAGGACTAGTAGAAGACATTGTGACCATCATTTGTGGGTGGTCATATCCTACTGACTTGTTAGTAATCAAGGTGGAGAACTATAAGGGGGACTTTCCAATTATTATGGGAAGGGCATGGTTAATCACTGTTAATGCCAAAATTTGCATTAGAGATCTTTCCTTAGAGATATCCAAAGAAAATAAATTTTGGAAGATTAAGAAGAAGAGGGTTTCATGTATTGCATACAATGATTCAGGGTGCCATTGTGTGCAGAAGCTATGATCAGTGAAGCAAACATCTATCTCTGTATGCAAGTAGTGTGCACCAAAAGCTAAAATCCAAAGATGTTTTTATGTGGTAGCCATAAAACAAGAAGGCATGTAGTGGCTGATAGCTAATTCTAGTAGCAGTACATTGTGCATGGAACCTACTAAGGGCCTAATGTGTGATTATGCTACAAGTATGGATGAACTCGAGCAAGTTCATCACTAGCTCTCCAAGGAAGTAAATGATGATATCAATTGGGAAGAGTTGGAGATTCTTGATAATTTCAAACAAGAACCTCTTAAATTAAAGACACTACTGACTAGAATGGAGTACATGTTCTTAAAAAATGGAAAGCTAGTCATTATTAATGCCAAACTTGCTACAATAAAAAAGAAGATGTTGATGAATGTTGTGGAAAAATGGTCAGCAATCTTTTCTTGGTCATAGTCTAACCTCACAAGAATAGATCCAAGAATATGCTAGCACTAGAGATACAATGACCCTACTGCTAAGCCAAAATGATAGCTGTAGTAGCATTTTAATCCCAAATAAAAGCAAATTGTCAAAAGGGAGATCGAGAAACTCCTCTAGGTGGGATTCATCTACCCTATTATAGATAGTAAGTGGGTTAGTCCACTTTTGGTCATGCTTAAGAAAGGAGACAAATGATGAGTGTGCATCAACTTCTAACTGCTTAATATGGAAACTTTTAAAGATCATTTTCTGTTGCCTTTTATCGATCAAGTGCTGGACACCATTTCTAGGCATAGCTACTATAGCTTTCTGAATGGTTATAGTGGCTATTACCAAATCTATATTGCACTAGAGAACTAAGTGAAGATGACTTTTACAAGTCCTTGGGGGACTTTTGCTTACCATCAAATGCCATTCGTTCTATGTAATGCCCTAGCTACATTTCAATAATTAGTCCTTAGCACTATCCAACAACAAATTGGTAGTGGGACACTTTTCTACCTACAAAGCTATGTTTGAGAAAGTCCTAGACCATCTTGAGTAGGTGTTAAGGAGATGTGTCAAAAAAAACCTCTAGCTCAATTTGCAAAAGAGTCATCTTATGGTACAAGAAGGCATAGTATTGGGGCACTGTATCTCAAAAGTAGGAATCGAGGTGGACCCTAAAAAGATAAGGGTCATCCAAGGATTAACCCATCAACTAGAAACAATTAAAGAAGTGTAGTTATTCCTTGGTCATACTGGCTACTACCCGTGCTTCATCAAGAAATTTTCCAAAATCACCAAGCCATTGGTTGAATTAACAAAGAAAGATGCACCATTTTTTTGGAGCCCTACATGTGAAACAACATTTCAAAAACTGAAGTAGAAGCTTGTTGAGACCCCAATTCTAGAAGCATCTGATTATTCCAAGCTA
Organism: Gnetum montanum; assembly: GCA_015680685.1. Classification (NCBI taxonomy): domain Eukaryota; kingdom Viridiplantae; phylum Streptophyta; class Gnetopsida; order Gnetales; family Gnetaceae; genus Gnetum; species Gnetum montanum. The sequence goes on from MNCI01026767.1 coordinate 88,710, forward strand.
TTTCATGTGATGACTAATGCATCAAATTATGCCTTGGTGGTAGTTCTTACATAATTGGATGATCAAAAATTTCTATATTACATTCATTGTATAAGTTGGAGTATCAAGGGTGCACAACTAAACTACACCACTACACAAAAAGAGTTGATTGTAGTGGTGTTTTCCTTAGAAAATTTCAGGTACTATGTGCTTAGTTATAAAGTGTTCATGCACACAGATCATAGCGCCATCTAGTTTTTAATGAATAAACTAATGATGAGCCCCCATGTCATACAGTTGCTCATGATTTTACAAGAGTTTGATCTAACAATGGTAGATCGAAAGGATGTGGAAAATGTGATCACCGACCACTTATCACAACTAAGATGGGATGATAAGGAGAAAGAAAGGCCCATATCTAATCAATTTCCTAATAAATATCTCTTTTTAGGGGTTATTAATGCATAAATTCCCAATGAACCAACATGGTATGACATCATTCTTAATTATCTACTCAAGAAATAACTACTGCAAGGGTTGGACACTAGAAAGAAATAACAGTTTCTTCACCAAGTTAAGCATTTCATGGAAATCAACAGGAACCTTTACAAAGTATGTCTTGATGGCCTAGTAAGCTAGTGTGTCCTTGACATAGATCAACTATCCATTCTCCAAGATGCTCACGAAGTCCCTTGTGGGGGCCATTATGATGGAAGATACATGGCCATAAAAATCCTCATGGCAGGATATTACTGGCCAACAATCTTCAAAGATGCACACCAGTTCATCCATGCTTGTGATTGTTTTCAAAGAGATGGTGGAATGATAGCTTCAATGGAGGGGTCATAGTAATGGATTCAACCTCTCAAGCCATTCTATATTTGTGGAATTAACTTTATGGATCACATCACACCTATGTCAAATGGAAAGGCATATGTAATAGTCGCGGTTGACTATTGCACTAAGTTGGCAAAAGCAGTAGCCGTTATCGACTATACATCCACTACTACTACTTGGTTTTTATAAAAGAACATCATAAATATGTTTGGTGTGCATTTTGCATTAATTTCTTATAATGGAACTCATTTCATATATGCCACTTTCTAAAAACTTATGCAGTGCTTGGGGGTTGAGGACAAACTCACAACACCTTATCACCCTGAAGCCAATGGTTAAGCTAAAGTCACTAATTGGGAGATTACAAAAATTCTAACATGCACTATTAGCAAGTGCCAAAGAGACTAGAGCACCAAATTAAATGATGCCCTTTGGGCCTATCACTCCACATGGAAGCTTCCCATAGGTTATTCTACCTATGAGCTCATGTATGAAAAACTACCAACACTACCCATTCAATCTGAGCTCTGTACACTCTCTACAGCCTATGACCTTGACATGGATCAGAGTCTAGGAAAAAAGGAAAGATAAATGAACCCAAAATTACTAGATAAAAATTGATTAATGACCCTATCATCCAACAAAATTCATAAGCCATTCAACAAGAAATTCCATGAACTCAAAATAAGGAAAGTCAAGTTTTAACCAGGAGACAAGGTTCTCTACTGAAATCCTACACATGTACATCAACAAACCAAGTCTCAAACATTGTGGGAAGGATCTTACATTATCGAAGAAAATTTTCCATATAGGGCCATGATATATATATAAACTTGATGGCCTAGATAATAAAAAATTAGTCAACATCCAATAACTAAAACCTTTCCATAAGCCCAAGCCAACCAACTCAAAAGACACCTTACTAGATGGACAACCGCACTCAATGTTTTGAATTTCCTCCTTCCAACTTAGTCATGGGGGGGATGTCCATCCATACTAACACTTTAAGCAACTCCTTAGTCTTTTGACTTTTTTGTTTAACACATTTTTGGTTTTACAGCTTTTTATTTTCATTTTCTTTATTTTACATCTTTTTTTTCTTTAGGTTATTGATCTTTTCTAAGTTTTTCTTTATACCATTTTCAGTATATTTAATATTTCTTGAATAATCTTTTACTTTCTTTTATCTTTTCTTATGTTTGATGTAATTCTCTACCCTTTTTACTAATAAGGTGCCAGGTACCATGGTAATGTACTACTTGATGGTGGCATGTATCAATTGTTATTTGATTGTTGATGTCTAGTTTCTAACTTTTAATGTTGTTACTGACAACTAGGAAATGGTTTATTTTCATGTAATAAGTAGTGAGTTCACATCATCCACCCATCTACACAGTCTATGGTTTTTCTAGTTTTGGAAACGTGTAGTTCCTTTTTCATTAATACAACCTTAATAAATTTGTGACTTGTGTAGTTTTTGAAATTGGAAAGGAATCAAAGGTTCAGACAGGGTGTGTCTTCAAAGGGATGTAGTATTCTTCATGCCTTTCCATTTTCCTGTGTGCAAGGATATTCTTATGAACTTCTCACCATTCCATGTGATTCCACAACAAGAAGTTGATACGCCCTCGCATGGTGTGGTCCTCATCTCAAAAAAAAAGGGGGGGATTCAAAGCACATCCCTTGGACAAAATAAATGTGGAAATGCATGGGCTTGTGCATGATGTGGTTTCCATTCAAAAATAAATAAATAAATATATGAAAATTCAAAGCACACCCCTTACACCAAATAAAAGGACTACAAGCACTAATTATGAGACTTGTCTTGTCTCCTCTAACTAAGGCCCCTTCTCACTTCCTACTTCTTCTTCAATTTAGAATGGTGGTTGTTTTGTAGGAGCATTCTTGTGTCCCAAGGGATAGACTATTCTTAGAATGTTGATGCGAAGTCACTGAAAGGGTTGGATGTCCATTAGATCTCAGGATGTTCTTTCCTGTTGTCATGAACACCCAAATTTTGTACACAATTGTAATGATGTATGCTCAGGCACTTCTATATTTTTTTGTTTCCTCTGTGTTACTATACATGTTAGTTAAACATTCCATACCTCCTAATATATTTTCTAAGGAACTTGTTCCTCTTCTTCTATACTCAAGGACAAGTTTTCATTTAGTTGTCGGGGTATGATGAATCATGTTTTGCATAAGCTCCGATATCAGGGTGGCCATGATATTGGGTACAATTATGGCCCAAGATGCAATATCTGGCATGTGATATCATAGGGTACTCCTGATCCTATAAATATAGCCCTTGGGCACACGATTCAAGAGTATTTTTTGGAGTCAAGTAGCAAAATTCTTATAGTTTGTTCATTAGAGAGCTAGAATATTTTCCAAGTGCCCATAGTAGGAGGTCTAAATGTAATCATATCTTTATTCAATCATTAATGTACCTAAACACACCATTATGTTGGTAATAAATACAATCTCTTTGATTCAGCTTTAAACACTCGAAACTTTCTTTCTTTATGCATTTATATATTTTGATTTCATGAAATTCACATTTAATGTTATTTATTTAGCAATTAATTTTGATTAATTAAGAAACTAATTAAAATACACAATCATGACCCCTTTGAACATACGTGTGATTCTTGGTAGCTTAGGAATGGTTAGAGTTTGACAACCCAACACTGTTTACATGAAGTTCAAGATGTGTCCAGGAAGTGGGGACGGTTACTTGTGTTAGGTTAGATTAGATAATATTTCACTTAGCATTTAATTACTCTCACTTTAATTATTTTTTTAGGCAATCAAATTGATAAAACCTAAAATGATAAAAAATCATATGCCTCAGTCACACTTAACTGTACACTTGCATTTCATAGGCAAGGCTTAGAAGACAATGAATAGACAACACGAGCTCACCATTTATCTCTAGCATACTTGGTAATTAAAGTCTGCAAAATTTGATTGGATCACATGGGAATTCTTGTGATTCATATGATTGGGCATAGGGGTACCTTGCTACTCATCACTAGCATCACCCACCAACAACCATCACAAGCATTCTTGTGAAGACATGTACACATTTTGGCTAGCTTAAGCCAACATGTGTCATAAGCACAACATATCCAAATAAACATAACATAACCACACATATCCACATCTAAAAATTACAATCATTCTATGAAAATAATACCATGATTTGATAAAAAAACATTAATACCATGATATGACAAAACAATACCATATTTCTCAAACTACATGTACTTCCACACAAATGACTACTATAATAACCTTTAACATGATATATGCTCAAATAGAAAACCAATCCCACAATTAGAAATTACTTCCTAAAATGATCCTAACAACACTAATAGTACCTAAATTGGACTCTTGGAAGCAAAGTTATCCTCATTCAAATTTTGATTAATAAAATAATATTGAATTACCACCAAGAAGGATTAGAACTCACAAAAAATGCTTGTGCCTCAATAGGCCTTGAAAATATCATACTAATCTCATCAACATCACATATCATATCCTACAAGCCCACGTCATACCATACATCACATATACATTACTATACAATTCATAACCAAAATTAGACAATTTTGAAAAATAGGAAAAATAGCATGTCCAAACTCAATCTTTGAGCTATCTACCCCACATGCTTGTATAAGCATATATACTAATCTAGCATAAAAATACAAGAAAAAGGTAAAGAAAACCCACCAATTAAAATTTTTGGGATAGAAAGGTTAAAATAAGTAGAAAACCCTCAAAGATTTAGTAGGACTCCATTTCATTTCTAACAAGTTCTACACCCATGTAGATATGACTGCAACAATCCCATATCTAGGTTCAGAGTAAGCAAAAACTTTCTACAAAGCTCAAAATTTGGAAAAATGTGGAACAAAAGAAGAGAGAAGAAAGAAAAATGAAAGAATAGGCTCCTATGCATTTCTATTCATGTGAACAGAAAGAAAAAACAAAAATCCAAAGTCCAATTTCTATGGGTAAGTAGTGGTGAGATAGTGAATACAAAAAAACAAAAGAAACAAACATATAACCTATACTTTTTACTAGATGCTTTTTCTTAAAATAAAAAAACCAAAAATGTGCTACTTTTTTTCATGTGATGTGAGTTCACTTTTTATTTTTTTTCACTTTGAATTATTTATTATGTTTTAAATGAACTACAATCATAAACTATCTTTATTTTTTTCCTCTACAACTAATGCCATCAACTTTAATCATGCATAACAAACACATCAAGACTACAAATTAAAATCCATTTGAACCTATGAAATTCTTATCATAAGCTCTACACATTCACATGCCAAAAAAACACCTGAACATAATTTAACACAGTGCTATAGTGCAAATGCATAAATACCAAAATCATACATAAAGCATAAAGACATACTGGATAGGTGCTCTTGTAGCCTAATCGAACACCCCTACCAGCAAAATCACCTGGCTAACACATCACACAGGGCTAGTGTACATAATCATGTTAGTTAAACAGGTAAAGACATCATATTCATAACATAAAGATGAGGCCTCATAACATATAAAATACATTAACTCGTCCTCGATAACCCACCAAGACTCCACACATAATGTATAAATTGTAAGCATATGACCATACCTAATGGCTTTCCATGGGATGTAACACTCTCCCCTTCTTGAGAATCTTCCTCCAAGAAGATATTAGGATGAGCTATGTTCATCTTAGTCTCCACATCCCAAGTAGCTTATGAAGCTCCATGTCTACTTGATAAAATCTTAACCATAGGTACAACTTTACTACATAGCTGTTGCAACATATGATCAAGAATCTTTGCTAGCTACTCAACATAACTAACATTAGATTGTAATTGTATCCTTAAATGATCAATCACATAATGTTCATTAGGCACATAACATTGTAGAATAGATACATGAAATACATCATGGGCATGTGCCAAATTAGAAGGTAATGCTATTTGATAGGACACTCTCCCATTTCATTGTAAGACCTAAAATGGACCAATGTATCTAGGATCCAAATTTCCTTTTTAGCCAAATTGACCAAGGCTTTTCAAGGGAGGAAAATGAATAAATACATGATCTTTTACTACAAAATATAGTGACCTTTGATACCAATTGGCATATGCTACTTGCCTATCTTGTGTAGCTCTCAATCTATCTCAAATCTCCTAAATCTACTCTGTAGTCTACCTTACCAAATCTGTGCTCACCTATTGATGATCTTCTATGGTATCCTAACATAAAGGTGTTCTACATGGCCTACCATATAAAATCTCATATGGTGCTACCTGAAAACTCTCATCATAACTATTATTATATGCAAATTTAGCTAATGGTAGCATTCGATCCCAATATTCTCTATACTGCAAAGCATAGGCTCTCAACATGTCTTTTAGAATTTGATTCATCCACCTAGTCTGATCATCAATTTATTGATGATATGCCAAGCTCATATTTAGCTTTGTACCCATGTCCTTCTAAAATGCATGATGGCACACCATGCAACCACACTATCTCTACAAGAGATAGATATGCAGTTTCTACTACACTTACTGATGATCATATGGCAAGGAAATGGAAAAACTTTGTCAACAAATCAACAACTACTAATATAGCATCCTTACATTTCCAAGCTCTTGGAAGACCAACAATGAAATCCATACTAATGGAATCCCACTTCCATTGAGGAATATCATGGGAATGAAAATATCCCCTAGGTCTTTGATGCTCTATCTTCACTTGCTAGAAAATTAAACATCAAGATACATACTCTCCTACATTCCTCTTCATACCAAGCCACCAAAACATCATAAACTCTGGTACATTTTTTGACTACCTAGATGCATTTGGTATCTGCTCATGTGGCCCTCATCCATAAACTAAATTCATAGAGATTTTGGAATACATACTCCACCATCCCTACATAATACTTCATGACTATCCATAAAGAGTGGTCCATCAGAGGTAATTTGTTGCCTTAATTCTTAACACCATGGATCGTGTCGTTGTTACTCTCATATTTGCTCTTGAAAATTTGATTGGATTGTCAAGATATTAAGCTTACTCACCACCCTACTAAATGAATCCACTACTTTATTACTCTTTCCATGTCTATATTTAATATTGAAATCAAAATTAGCAAGCAAATCCACCCATCTATGTTGTTGCAAGTTTAATTGTGGTTGACTCATAAGATATTGGAGGCTCTTATGGTCAATCCAAATAGTAACTTTCTTTCCATATAGATAATGCTGCCAAATATTTAATGCAAATATCATAGCACCCAACTCTAGATCATGCATGGGAGATCTAGTTTCATGTGGCCTCAATTGGTGAGATGCATAAGCCACAACCTGTCCATCCTACATCAACACATAACCAAATCCATCCCTTGAAGCATTAGTACTAAAATCATATGGACATCCTAGTATAGGAGATATTTTCACTGGAGTAGTCACCAATCTATGCTTCAACTATTCAAATGTAACCTATTAGGCCCCAAGTAAAGTTAGCCTCTTTCCTTAACAATCAGGTCAAAGTAGATGCTATGCGAGAAAAATGTTCCACAGACATTCGGTAAGATCTTGCTAATCTCAAGAAGCTTTGTACCTCCACTACTGATTTTAGCATAGGCCAATATCAAACAACTACAATATTGGTAGGATGCACAAAGATACCAGCTCCTAACATCACATGTCACAAGAATTAAATCTCTGATTGCCGAAATGAACACTTGGATGGTTGAGCATATAGTTGGTACCCCATAAAAGTTTGTAAGATCATTTGTGAGTTCTCTACATGCAATTTCAAATTAGGAAAATATACTAAGATATCATCTATGAATAAAATCACAAACTAATCTAGGAATGGTTGCATCACACTATTCATGAGGTGTAGGAAAATTGCTTGTGCATTTCTCAATTCAAACGGTAGCACCAAAAACTCATAATAACCATACCCTATTATGAATGTTATCTTTCACACATCCTATTCATGAACCTACACTTGATGATACCTAGACTTGAGATCAATCTTTGAGAATACATGAGATCCCCAAATTTGATCAAACAAGTCATTAAGGCATGTCAGAGGATATTTATTTTTCATAGTCACCTAGTTTAGTTGCCTATAATCTATGCATAGCTGCAAACCCCCATCCTTCTTTTTAACCAATAGCACTAGTGCACTCCATGGTAATACACTTGGTCAAATAAGGCCTTAGTCTAGCAATTCTTATAGGTGAATATTTAGCTCTACTAGCTCTATGGGAGACATCTTATGTGGAGCCTTTGAAATAGGCTTTGTACCAAGTTTAAGTTTGATCTTGAACTCAATCTCTTACCTCAATGGAAAAACCAATAATTTTTATTGAAATACATTAGGAAATTTATGAACCAAAAGAATTTGATCTATCTCCAAGATATCTATTTTATCGATTATAGCCACAAAGCATTCATGCCCTTTTTGAAGCATCCTACAGTACATCTAAGAAGAGACCAAATCCAAGTGCATAGTTCTCGAACAAGTTTACATCTCAATTGGAGCACCATCAACTAATTTTAGTCATAGGAGATTTTGAGGATAGTTCAAACTTGCATTGAACTGTGACAACCAATCCATCCCCAAAATTACATCATATACCCCAAGATCCATAACATGTAAATCACTAACCCACTACACACCTTCCAATTCTACTAGCACACCTATACACACTTGATCAACTCAAATTTCATGACCCTGATAAGAAGATACTATCAATCTAGAATAAAGAGGATGACATACGAGATCTACATGATATGAAACTGTAGGATTTATGAAGTAAGGGCTACCACCTAAATCAAATAACATGAACATAGAAAAGCCAAAAATTGTACCTCTTGTCTCCATCACTATGCTTGGCTGCACATCCAAAGGTTGGTCTGTTAAGCCATACATCTATCCTTAAGTCCTCTAGTTCCCTCCTATATGTTGAGTGATTGGTGCTCCATGTCCACCCTAAACTAGAGGTTTTTGTCCTTGGCATTTTCCTCCTCCACTACTACCTACCTACTTTTGGCACTCCCAAGCTTGATGCCCTAGCTGCCCATATGCAAAATAATCCTGGCAATTCCTTTGCATATGACTAGGCTGCCCACATTTATAACAAACAATAACTCCATGACCAGCTCCAATAGTAGGACCATGAGTGGGTGTTGGATGCTCTCCTCCATTACCATAACCATGAGCTTACTTAGAGGGGCTAGGCCTCTCTCCAGATGTCAATCCTCTCTTCTTCCCTTGTTGTCTCTCCCTACACATTGTATCTTCGCGCTAACTTCTCTCTAAATCCATGGCTACTTCTCTAGCTTCATCATAGGATGTTAATATAAGAGGTAATAGGGGATCCTTTAAATATGGTCTCAAACCTTGAACAAACCTATTCATCCATGCTTGATCATTTGTCTACATCTATGGTACATAGCTACTCAGCTTAGAGAAATGAGCATCATACTTTGCCCTAGATCAACTACCCTAATAGAAATGGTAGAATTCATCCTCTTTATCCTTTGCATATTGGGTAGACACATAACGATCTTTAAAAGATGCTAGAAAATCATCCCATGCCACCTTTTTGACCAGTCCATCCCTTAGCTTGCTCTTCAATCATCCACTTGCTAGGTAGTACCAACCAATTGATAAATTTCCAAGCAAGTCTACTAAATCAATGAACAACCCATCAAATCAAAAGCCTTTTGTAATTCCTCCAATCATTTTGTAGCTATAGTGGGATCCTCAGTTCCATCAAATTTAGGAGGTCCCAACTTCCAAAACTGCTCTACTAGTTCCCTATTGATAAGCTACCTATTTGATTCTCCTAAGCCTCCACTACCACTACCACTTTCCACTTCCCTAATTGTGGGAATAGGAACATTACTAGCTACAACATGCCTTGTAGGATCTATAACAATTATTGTATAAGCTCTAGTTTCCTATTTTCAAGACCACTACTAGATGTTTGATGAGGTTGCTCCTATCCATCATTAGACCCTTATGGTCAGCATCATGGCCATGTCTACTATACATATCTATAACCTAAAATCACAAATGGATGAGTACCCCAACCATCATACAACATCGGAGTAAACTACCTCCAATACCATAATGTAATACCCCACCCTATCTAGTGCAGGGTGATGCCTATGATCAAGTAATCTTATAATGAAAGCATGATAATTAAAAACCAATGATGTGTAGAATACATGATAATACAAAAGGTCAAACTATATATAAATTTCATACCACTTCAAAACTAAACATACATTTCAATTTATAATAATGCATGTCTCTACATAAATCAAACTATGCACTACTATGCTAAAACACAAAAATACAAAAACATCATCATCGTATATATAAGAGTATGGAGAGTTTCATATAATGATACATAGTCCATACTACTATACATGAAAATATGCATTAACTAAGCACTAAAATTTTTTCCCTTGTCTACTCTCCCTCTCTGTGCTTATTTAGGCTCTTGCGCCTATCACTTAAAATGAAATAAAGTTAGTACATAATTGACTAGGAAGCTTTTACACTTCCCCTACTATATGGTTGACAAGTGTTGCACTAGAGAAGAGGAGTGGAGTACTAGACAACTTGCAACAATTTTTAGTCTTATGCATGCTCAAAACAACACACAATTGAAGAGGATAGATCACTATCATACAATCATAGATAAATCCATGTTTTGACATCATCTATCATGCCAATGTTATCATACCCATGATATACTCTTAAATAGTCCATGATCCACACAATCATAATCTAATCATAATACATATTATCAACAATATGATTCATAAACCAATATTATCATATACATAGCCCATGTGGTCACTAGCATATCTACACTCAGTGTAGCATGTGAAAC
>MNCI01026771.1:0-12278 GCA_015680685.1 Gnetum montanum
CAAGCTTCCCTATCTTTTTTCCTTTGAATCACCTTAGTATTTCCAGCAAATATAAATGGGGAAAATTTGCATTAAATTTTCCCATCAAAATTGCACCACCCCATGTTGCATAAGTAGATAGTCTATTTAATCCTTTGGTGGGGAAAATGTGATAAGTGTTAATCTTGAAGTAAATCCTCTCTTCCAGGGTCAATTCTCCATAAGCTTTATTTTCTTTGTTGTAAGCCCATTCTAACCATAACTTTCTTACATCTGCATCTGAGCGAGTGGATAGATGAGCAACCTTTGGTCCTTCATTTGGAAAATTCAAGACCTCTACAATGGCCGTTACACAGAAATTAATGAGAATGCCACCTACATTAGCAATGGTACCTACTTCCTTGCCATGCCAGAATTGGTATGTCTCACCCAAATACCAGTCACCACTTTCCAAGAGAATGGGCCATAATGGAGATGCCTTAAGTTGAGTCTTCACTGGTTCAAGGGAAAACTCAGTGAAAGGCCCAAAATTGAGCTCCACGATCATGGCTAAGAAGGTGGACTTCTCTTGAATGGCTTGGAGACATTTTGGGGATGACATGAGACATTGCCTTTGTTTTAAGGCTCTAACTTCTCCATCGTTTACATGGCCAGATTGCACTATTGCAGGGGCTTCCTGATGAAAGCTGAATGAGTGTGCTTCTTGCTTTACATGTTCTATGTGAGGTACTTGGCCTCTATCTTCTCTCAGGCATTTAGCTACTTCTTGCAAAGGTCCTACTTGATCTCCTCTTTTTGAGGCCATCTGTAATCACACAAAGATCAACTATTACTAAGGTTATGTGGAGAAATTTTTATCAACTCATACCTTACTCATTGTGTTAGTTAACAGTCCATAATTATGTAGTGTGATTTTAGAGTTAGAAATATTTCTGAGAAGTGGCTCCAAAAGGTGTTATTGTTGACCTTACATCATTGGGTTTCGTCAATTTCTTTACATGTGGCACTTACAATAGTTTGGGTGGCCTGGGTGATTGATGAAAATTAACTTGGCATTTAAACATAAAATTTTTCTTTAGTAAATATTGAATTTTTTACCCCTATGATATCCTTCGAACAATAGCAAATTTTGAAAAAAAAAGTATGTGCACTTCCTACTATAGTACCTTCCCATGACTAAGTGGAACACTCTAGGTTCAAATAGGATCAGATAGAATTAAAATTGGAATGTTAGGAAGCTAGATATTGTGCTTGGAAGATGGAGAGGTAAAGCTCTAAGTCACAAAGGAAAATTTCAACATCACCCCTAGTGGCAAATGAAGGAAATGAACATTGAAGTAGGCAGGGTCATAACTATATTTAGGTAGGCAAGACTCAATATTGCGTATCTAATATCGTGTACCCGATATCAAATTGGACGCAATATCACATCCCCACCGACATGCACCAGATGTAGGGAGTGAGTGAAAATAATGAATTTTTGATATTTAATGAAGGATTTGAGATTAAATTGGAAGGTCTAGGGTATTTGGAAAATTAATTTTGAGGCACAAGAAGTGTGTCATGGTGGAGTCATATATTAAAATTTGTGAAAAGGGGCTAGGACGGGTGTATAGTAATTGTCAAGGAATGATTGGTTAAAATGATAAGGGAAAGGATAGTTCGCTTAGGTGGGTAGTCGAAGGGTGTAAAATAATGTGGTCATGTGCAACAAGGACAAGTTACAAAAGTTACACAAGTGGATCCTCCCCAAAGCAGGCTCTAGCCTATGATGCCCTTGTGGAACCACATCTCTAATGTCCATGGGCACTAGAGAAGTTGAATGTAACATATGCCTATGAACAAAACACACATGTTAGAACCATCAAGTTGAGATAATAACTCTACATGACACCAACCACAAGTTATGAACATTTGGACAACGAGATGAGGTGGACTATAGAAGGGATTGCAGAAATCGAGATATGAGGTTTCTAATGATGGTCACAATGGAATCTTGTGTGTAATTAATGGTTAAATAACCATGTGTCTAGCTTTCCAAGTTTCAGACCAAGTCCATACCACATTGTAGTGATACCACATCACTTCATCCCATCAATAAACAACCATAAGTCTACCAAAGTTGTAAGGAGTAACATCACTTGGCATTTTGTTCAAGGGAGGAGTGTCATGGTGGTTACACCTGTTTTTTAATGACTCTATGAAGTTGCCTACCTTCAGGCATGGGTACATGTCTTTCTAATGGGACCCACAAAAGCTTATTTAGTATCATTTTGAGTTGCACTTACTTCCATTTTTTGTTACATCTATAAGGATATAGTTACAACCTTGGCAACATAATAGAACATATGGAAGTAGCCAAAGAGAATCTACAAATCCCCTTGATGTCACACCCTTGTCATTCCAGCTTGGTCCTTCACTCGTCTCTCCAAACACAATGATTATTGGATGATAAAAAAGATTACCATTGTGACCAGAGCATGAACCTCTTATTAATGGAATAGGTGGATGGATGTTGTGGTCTCAATGTCTGAATAATTAGTCCCTTATAACTAGGCAACATAGAGAAAAACCTCACCCTAATGGGAAACATGATCAACTTATTCATGGATAAGGTTACAACAGAAAATTGAAAACAACAATTAGAAAAAGTAAAAGAAATAGATAAATGATAAAAAATTGTAAAAAAAAGAGATAAAATAACACTTAAGAATCCTGGAAATTAGAATGGGGGATGACCCCCATGACTAAACATTTGGTCATGGCTAGGATTAATAAGTGGATGAATAGGATTGATGCATCTATGAAATGTTAGGAACCCTTCATGCCCCAACCATTGGGTGTCTATTGGTGGTATGGTGGTTGGGTGGTATGAAATCATTGGTCACACACCTAATTATAGAAAGAATAGTGGGGCAGGTTAGATGGTGTGTGTACATTATGAGGGAAATTTGGCCCACTATGGCCCCTTGACTATATGGTAGTATGCATGGATTTTTGTGTTCCTTCACATTGGTGAATTTACTGGATCATGTGGATGTTGGAGTGTGAGGTGGAGGCCTAGGTATAGTGACAAGGGCTATTGATGGAGCTAAGGAAGATGTGGCACCAAGTTGACCTTAGGCTAGTTTAGAGGGTGGAGTAGGTTTGGAGGCGTGATTCTTCTTCCTACGGCCATGCCTAAAGAAGGGATGCTTCCAACATTGCGTAGGGAACCTACTTTCATTAATAGTAGCAGCACAAGTTACATCCATTGGTTGGCATGGTGGTGCAGAACTGTCCAATACATTTGATGGCTATGTAGAATGAGGTGAAGAATGAGAATACTGAGGGTGAGGAGAAGTGTAAGAAGTATGAGGTGGTGATCCCTTAGGAGAAGACATGGATCGATGGTACTCAGGAGAGTGATAATGGCAATTGGAGGTAGAGGATTCAAAATTGGTTGGAGAAATAGAATGTTGAACATAGTAGGCATTTAGTTTTGGTAGATAAGGAGAATGTGGTTGGCTAGATGGTGGCCTTTTACATGCTTGTGAGTTTTGCCATTACGGTGGAGCAAAGTGTTGAGGCTAGTAATAGCTCCCCTCAAGATAGTACAATGGGTTATGGGATTGTCCATAATTACCTTGTGGAATAGGGATGTGCCTAAATCGATACCTTTGTATGAATTTTGGGTGCAACTTCCTTGCCCAATGCTCATATAGTTGTGATAAGACTAGGCAATGGCCCTTTGGATGGTCATATAAATAGACATCACATCCATCCTCATTATCTGTAGTTGATCCTTTGGCCTTGTTACCCTTAGCCATTCTCCCTGGTTGTCGAACAATGTTCTTAACTATTTCTAATTTCTGTGCCCTCTGTTTGTTTCAATTGCTAGGTTTATTTTGGATGACCCTCTCCCTGACAGTGTCTTCTAAGTTCACACTTTGTTCATTTGCCCATACAGTCATCTTGTTATGCTTTGCCTTAATTTGATCTATTGATTTCTGTATTGGCAAAGGTTGGGACTGTATCACCCTTTTAGAATTGGTTGCTTTCTCTTCCTTATAGTTTCGAACCTTTGTTGTTTCTAGAGTTGGGTCCCACTCAAATGCTTTGGTATTCTCCCATTTAGATAATTCTCTCTCTTCTTTTGCCAAATGCTCTATCAGTTCTTTGACTTGGTGGGCTTGGAGCTTATATAGTTGTCCTCGAGCATACTTTCCAAGGTTCACCCTTGTTTCATTGCTAAGCCCATCTATAATGTGGAGTATTTGCTCTTTTTTGGAGAACCTATGACCTAGACATTTATTTAGTAAGGCATAGTATCTATCTAAGGCCATGTCCAAGGGTCCCTGTTGTTCTTGTTTCGATCTTTGGATTTGTCTCCTCAAGGCGGACACTTGCTCATAGGTCTGGTATCTTTTATTGAAAAGTTCTAACATGGTTGACCATTGTTTGATTGAATTTGGTTCCAATGATCTATACCACACTTTCACTTTATCAATTAGTATCCTAGGAAAGAGCTTAAGCTTTTGCCATTTACTGTCCACATTGTTGAGCACACAAGCATCATGGAAGGCTTGTAAATGATGTTTTGGATCTAAATTATAGCCTCTTGCAAATTTTGAAACATTATTTAGGTCAAACTTAGGTAGTTGACTCTTCTTGCGATGCCTGTGAGATATCTTAACAACCTCTATGATGTGCATTAGGCTTTTAGGGACTAACAGGGGTTTATCATCGTCAGACAAGTTATGATTAAAATATCTATTTGATCGATGGTGATAATGGGGCTTGTGTTCATGTTAATAACCTTGAGTATGTCTATGGGTTCGATTTTTATTCCAACCCTTTTGTGGAGCTCTATCTCTATACCTACATTCATCTTCATCAGAACTAGATGTTGAAGTTGAGGGGGAAGATGAAAAGGAGGAGTTGGTAGGCTAGCCATGGCTTCTATAATGTTCCTCAAGGTTCCTTGATTTATTGTTTCTAAGTACCGAGGAGGTATTAGGCCTTGAGGCCTCCCCTAGTTTAGAACTAACATCATCTTCTTTAAGATTGTTTGCCTTAGGTGAATGTAGTCTTTGAGTGTCATTAAGGTGGCCATGGTCATGAAAAACCCCTTTATAAAGTGGATTACTCCAATCTTCTTCATTATATATTTCATTAGTTCTCTAATGAATAGGTGCACTATACAGTTCATAATCATTTCCATGTGAGTGAGACATTGTTGTCGATTTGTGGTGTGTTTGAGTACTTCTCAAAAGATATATCATTAATACCCTTTTACATTGATCTTGTGTAATATAAATAATCTAGATAACTAGCACCATCCTTGGCAACGACGCCAATGATGAGCGGCGAGATACCCCTATGTTCAACCATACAAACATAAGCGTGTATGCGCAATCTGATAGAACTCCACGGATGGACTAGTTGTGGCACCTAGATAGTTATACATTGATTGTAGTTTGTTGTCTTCCCACCTAGACTAGTAGTAGCTTTGTCACGTATGGTTTAGTCCAGAGTAAGGCATATGATGTTGTCCTAATTCTATGTTACTCCTAATAACAAACCCAACACTTCCAATGCTGGGTGTAGGTGGTTCCAACGTAGTTTTTGCTATAGCCAACATAAAGCCCAACAAAATGACAAATTTGGTAGTTCCCAATGCATTTTCAACCTTCCCAAGCCCAAATATAGACATGACATGACTTTTTCCATTTGGGAACTGAGGCTATGACAACTTATGAGGCATTTTTCAACCCCAAAGATAAATTGATTAAACTAATAATGGAAGAAAAACCTAAATTAGCCTATGGTGATGGTATCCATCCTTAACCATCCATACATGTCTTGGACTTCATGGGATTACTGCTATGCATGCCAAAAATTTGCACTTACATGCTCATGATTAAGGTGTACACATTTCGCTTAATGATAGGAAAAGTAAATAACAATAAATTGAACTGTTAACTAAAGAAGGTATTAAATAATTAAAATAAAAAAATTAATCTAAGTGAATGCTACAATGATGAAAGTAATTTTGATCTTTATTGTCGGTCATGCATGTGTCCAAGTACATCACACTCAAACAAAGGTGTCGTGCAATTACAAACGTCACATTGCAGGCATGCATTGGGAATAACTAGCTTGAAAGAAAGAAACTGAAAACTAAACTACCAAAAGAACTAAAAAGAAAAGAACTTCCCTCCCAACTTATCAACTGTGCGCCTGAGTGCTGTATTTATAGGCTAACACAGGAATCACGATATCGCGTATACGATATCGTATCCAGGCCACAATATTGCGTACCCAATATCAGGGCTTGGCAAACCACAATTCATCACTCATGCTCTAAAATTCTATCCTCACCACCCTTGAATTTTGCCACTCCTTGTCCTTGAAGTCTTTTAGGTCTAAACAAAAGTTAGAATGCACATTTATTTCTCAAAGGCTTACGTAGACTTTCCTTATATGAATGCTTTTTAAAATTAGTTTTATTCAAACAAATAAATTCATCTTTCTAGTATTTAAAAAGATAAGATAGATCTTGACCTCTTTCATTACTACTCTTGTATACTGTTATTTCTTATTCATGAAATTTTCATTTGAACTTGAAAAAAAGCTAGAAGAAAGCATCATGTTACAATTTCTTTCTTAGAGTCACATGTTGAGGATTTGGCTTTCTTCCCTAAATAGATGTCAAGTAAGCTAAAAAATTATCTTTGCACTTTTCAACTATTCTACCTACAAACTACACACCTTCATCAAATGCATTTCATATCATTTTGTTGACCTACATAGATGTCTTTTGGCTTCTCAAATGCATTTCATATTTTCTTTAAATTGTTTAATCAACCTCATTTTTGCCTATAACACTGTGCTAAAGGGCTAGAGGATACCATCTATCTTTTCTATTATAAATTCTAAGTAGTATTTGTTGTAGATCGATTTAAAAATATCCTTTCCCACCTCCCTTAAATTTATACATAATTTGTTTCCATTTATGACATGAAATGAGATGGAAATTGCTAATATCATATCCAAGAAACCATGAAGAAGGAGAGAAAGGACATGTCTAAATAAATCTCCAATGGTATTTTTTAAACTACTAGTAGAGGCCCATAATTTCCAACAATGAACAATTTAAAGCTAAGGTGTCTTCTTATGGTAAGATCCCATGGCATCTTCTTCCATTCATGTTTTCTTAATGATGATGATTAATTGTTCATGACTTCCACTAGTTTTAAAAAATAATAATAATAACACTAAAAAGAGGAAGAATATAAAACAAAGTTTAAGTTTACTGTATTTGAAAATAATACCGATATGTTTTAATGTATATTTTTAAATAGATATTGATATATATTTATATTTGTAATTGTGTTGTTTCTTTCTAAATAATTTCTTTAACACATCTTAATTTATTTTTTATGTTTAGTTGAACAAACTCAAAGAGAAATGGAAAAAACTCTAAAAAGAAAATTTTACAAGAGGACCTTTTAGATGATCAAAGAAATAATAAGGCATTTAAAATGATAAAGGCTCATCATCTCGTAGATTTAGGATTAACCCACTAGAGTTGGAATGAGATGAAAGAGATTGAATTACCTCAATCACAAGCAGTTCCATGTTAGGAAAGTAAAATCTATGGCCTTTCCTTTAACTCTCTTTCTTAAAAGAAGAAAAGAAAATATGTTTAATTAGGTATAACTATTTAGAGATAAGATTTTAGTATTAAGAAAATTTTTCTTTTTAAAAACAAGCTATGGTTCTCTATGTTTTGGTAATTGAAACAAACTAGTTGCTGCATGGATGTGAATCATTAAGTTATGGAGATAAATACAATTTAAAAATATGTTTACATTTTCTAATACAATCCATCAAGTATATTGTTGTTATTCTTTGTAACTTGCTTTATATTAGGATCTAGTGGGAGCACATTGTGTTTATCTTTTTGCAAGCCCCTCCTCTTCTACAATGGGACCATAGTGTGTTGGGATACATGGAGAGTAGATCTCATATATCATTGTATCAAAAAATATTGTAGACATGATGGATTTTGAAGTTTTACATATTGTAAGCTTTGATGTCATTACTACATTTGAACAAATCTTTTGTGAAACATTAACTAATGATTATGTCAATCATTTATCATGAAATGGTTGCAAATTCAATTGAGTGCATGTTTTACTAGTATTAAGTAAAAGAATAAGTAAATCATACAATATGGAAAAAGTTTGGAACATGATGCAGAAATTTTATATTTGGGCAAGAACTATATGATTTGCAGTTACCTTTGTATGGAGCATTGTTTAATGCTTGCTTCCTTGAACATAGAAACGTAGACCATGGGAATGTTGAAACTAATGTTAAAGCTTCTTTATAGGATGACAAATATAGTTTGGGAGATAATATATTTATAGAATATCTAAGGAAAGATTTGAATACCCGTATGCAATAGTTATTTACCATGCTTTATATCCTTTATAGATTTCCTTCCCCAAAATTCCTCTTATTCTCAACTGTGTTTAGGCATTTGCTTCCTCCACCCTACATTGTGTAAAATGTAACTTTATCCTTATGGAACTTTGACCTTCCTATGGTTGATAATTTTTGCATTCATTTTCATGATTATGTGTTACTCCTTTTAAGAGTAGTTGATGACACATCTTTGTTAAGCAACTTGCAACCTACTAGTCTTTAGAATATATTTCTCATTTATCAACTACTCTAATAACAATCTTTCAAGAGTTTTTGCTTGAATAAGGCATTTTAATGTATCAATTTTAATAAGGCATATAAATAATGATAAATTTTCTTTGTTTTTTAATCCTTGTTTAACAAACGTATGAGATGTACATCTTTATACAAAAAAATGTAAATTAGCCATCTCTTTTTTTTACCTCTCTTTTTTCTTTTTATGGATGGTAAAAGTAATATTTTATTATTAACAAAGTTTATGAGTACAACAAAAATTTCTTGAGGTACCAAAGATAAACCAAGGAATATAATCAAAGATTTATTACATAATTATCTAACTTAAAATAAAAAGATACCATAAAAACTATCACCATTATGGTAGCAACCTATTCTAACCCCAATTTATAACTTTTTTTTAAAAGAGAAGTAAACCTAGTTCTATGGTTACTAGGGCACGTCGGAAAATTGAAAGTTGATAACATGTTAAAGACATAATTGAATATTTTAAAAACATCAACTAGAAAATAAAAAGAAAAAAGAGGCCAAGCAAAAGTATAGCTACTAAAGCTTTTAGTACAAAACAAAAAGAAAGCCTCCCATACTAACAAAAAACAAAGACAATTAATTTACAACTTTTAGTTATCATGCTAGTAACAAAAGGTTTTACAAGTACATGTCACTCTATAAGTCACATCATCTACTATTTTTAGTTCCCTCAAAAGCTCAGTTGTTACTCTTCCAAATTCCTAAGATCAGATTTACCAATATAAGCCCTCCAAATTTTAGGGGTGTCTACTTTCACCAATACATGTCCAAACTATTGTAAATCCTACACACACTATTGAACTAAACTGAACTATCCACCAAATTAAACCGAATAGAAGTGTTTCCTATTAACACCAAGTAGAGACTCTAGGGATCTATTAGACAAACTTAATTTTGTCTATATCTTTTGCATACTATGTGTGTTTGAATATAACCAATTGTGATTGAACCTATACTAACCATCTTTAATCAACAAACTCCACTTCTACTAGGAGCTAGAAATAACATGAAAATATAAGTTTGTCATGGTTTTTAAGCAAGCAAAAATTTAGTTGGTTTGCAGCTCTCATCTACTTTGTTTATTGAGCCCTTGTTGTTGCTTACAAAGTGTCAATCCACTACCATGATTTATGCTCCTTTTTATGTTAGAAAAACATTTTGGTGACTTTTCTTAACTTTCTTTTTAAGGAAAAAGGAAAATCATCTTTAATTATGTACATCTTATTTCAAAATCCAATTATATTTAATTTATAGCAAATTTTTATATTGATTACAATATCTTTGATCTTATAATTAGGAATTGGCTTAATAAAACAAAGAAATGTTGAAATTTTCCATGCAAAGGTACCACTGCAAGCATTAATGTAATTTTTATAACCATGAAACAAATAAAACAGCAGAAACGCCCAGCATTACGAAAGTGTTGACAAAGGAAGGCAGTGTTTAGCTCCCACATAACTAATACAGGATCTGTTCTAAAGGTTGCACCTGCGGTCTTTATCGCCAAAAAAAGACACGCATACCGATCCGGAGGACGAATCGTGGCCCAACGACCCGAGCGCGAATTCGGCGCGGCAACTCTCATTGCGGTCTGCCATTGATGACCGTTAACCGTTAGCGGTGTCGGGCCTTGGCTCCCCGCGGCGGCAAGGTCGTTTGGTGTTCTGACGGATTATTAACATTTTTCATTTCTCCAATTTCTGTCCTCATTCTGCTGGGACTCTGATATGGAATTTGCTTCAACGGTTAACATTTTCTCACCAATGCCGTGCTGTATTTTTTACCTGAAAACCGATTTCATTCCAGGTAGAAACAAGCACCTTACCATTTTGTTGTGCAACATATGCAAAATCCACATTCTTATTTTTTTTCTTTTTCCCCTCAGATTTTCATCTTATAAGTTCAAAATATGTTCATGAAAAAATATAAAACAAATAATAAAGTATGAAGAGTAAAGCAAGATTGATAAGTTTGTATTTCTCACCAAGCCCATGGAATAACTCAAAAACTTTATCAATCTCTAAAAAGTACTTATATATTGTAGCTACTTTATCAATAACTAAAAGATGTTAATATATTATAGCCAAGCTATTATGCATAGCTGGAAACTTTTTGGCATAACCTTTCATAAAGCATGAAAATTGTACTAGTTGACTAACATCACATCTACGAACAATATCCCCTTTGCTATATCATAGGCTAGGATGCTATGTCGCAAATACGATGTTGCAATTACAATAAATGCCTAAAAATACGAGTCACCTATTGTGTTTATGACGCCCATTGATATCCTTTGGTTATTCTAGAAGCTAGACTCTTGCAATTTTCTTCCATAAGACTTGGTAAAATTTCTCTTTAGTATTGGTAGCATGGATTAAATTGATTGTACAAAGTTTCATTCGAGTGCAAGATGTACCAGGATACTTTTGCATGACAAAAATAAAATTGAGCTTTCTTTTCTTCATTGTAGCACTTGGACTAACATTCAGTTTACTTACAAGCACTTTCCTTTATATGCACTTTACTTTTCTATACTTCAAAATTTAATATTTTATTCTGTAATAACATCAATACAACCACTTTGAGCATAATATACTAATACTTGGTATGCCAAGTAGTAAATACTTGATAACTCAGCGACATTAGTATAAGTTCAGGATGTGTACAAAAAGTGGTAATGGATACTCTACATTTAAAATAGTTTAGCTTACCTTTAGTTCTATTGACTAGTTAAAAGTGTAATATTTCAATTACTTCATCTCTTAATACTTTTAAACATAAAAATAATAAAATTATAAATACAAATATCTTACACCTCAATCACACTTAGCCATATGAATGAAATTAATACAAGTGATGATTAGGAAGACAACAACTAGGAAGCTCATGTTTGATTATCTAGGATAAAGGCTACTTAGGTAAAGGGTCCATGGGATTCAACTGGATCATGCATATATGCTTGTGATTGGTATGGTTGGTTGGGCATAGGGATTACTCATTGCTCATCATTAGCACCATTGCTAGGGATCTTCTTTTAGCTGTTTTGCGCTAAGTGTTTTAGATAGTTAAATTATACAAAGGTCATTGTAGGAATATATAACACATCATCCTTAGAAAATTAATAATATTTTATTCAAGACATACTACAAAAAGGATAAATTGAAAATGTCTTCTTCTCGTAGGACTGATTCTTCATCTACTAACAACATTAACAAATAACATGATAGAACTAGGAGAAATGTTGATGAGGTACCTTAACAAGTGAAGGTTGTCTACACCCATTTGGATCCTTATTATTTGGATTTCACTTTCATCCTTCAATAGGATGAGCAACTATGCTAGAAATACTTGGAGGGCAATGTGGTGTTGCTACCTAATCGTGCTATTCCCTCATTGTTTATGGTAGCACTAATGAAGCTAATGCTTGAACCAACAACCCTAGAATACTAAGTGACTGAACACATCTCTAGAGACTATCAGCTAATCGAAGCCCAACTTTGAAAAGATAAACTCATGGAGACCCACCATGAAGCCTCCAATGGCAAAAAAATCTTGATCAC
>MNCI01026773.1:5801-17408 GCA_015680685.1 Gnetum montanum
AACATTGTAACTTAAAGGTAAAAACCAAACATTAGCAATTAATGAAAAACAGTTCATCCCATCGGCCTGAACACTTATTGGGTGACGAACTTACATGGTGGATGACACACACATGCACACAAAAAATAGAAAAGTATAATGATGGTGTAAAACAAAAACAAGAAAAGTTAAAGAAATTTGTAAAACAAAAACAGCAAAAGTTAAAGAAATTTGTAAAACAAAAACATGTAAAACAAAAACGTGTCAAACAAAAACTAAAAAAGAACTGAGGGCCCCATATGATTAGCAGAGGTGGCCATCTCCCCCATGACTGAGTTGTAAGGGAGAGATTCGAAATAATGAGCATCTGTTTAAATTTCTTAGAAATGCCCAACTTTTGCCAATTGATGATCTTAAGTTGAGGGGTGGAAGTTGGCGACGCTCACGTTCCAATGTGTCTATGCCACAGTTGTTGGCATGAGTTTCCTCAGTTTGTTCCTGAAACACCACAAAATTTCAAGCTTAGTACTTCTCCAACGCGAAGCAAGTCCCTGGGACCCACAGATAACCACAGCTACATCTGGTGTCACACATGGCAACTTTAGAGATCAAGATAATTTTCACCAAGTATGCAGTCTCAGCGTATACACCCACCGTATACGCTCAAGTTCACATCCACAGCGTATATGCCCGACATTCCTAGCATGTACACCCGACATTCCCAGCGTAGACATCCAGCGTACGCGTCCAGCGTACACGCCTCACATGTACGCTCAGCAGATACAATTGATGTATACGCCCTGCATGAAATCCTCAAGGATGGCATGGAAACAGCACTGCAGAGCAAGATCTAGCACAAGGCAGCAACCATCAGCGTATACGCTCGGCATATACGCCCAGCAACCATCAGCGTATATGCCTAGTGTCCACAGCATCTACGCCCAAGTTCGCATACGCCCAGCACATCCAGCATATACGCCCAGAGTCTACGCCCACTAAATATAATGTATATGCCCAGCAAATGTAACTTGTTGTATATTTGTAAATATTACGCTTTTGCACCCGGTCAACGCACCACGTGTCGCCCAACCCGAGTCTAGCGTCAAAACCTATATAAAAACCCCAATTTTTCACGAGATCCAAGTTGGTTGGCAAATCCCAGAGAAAACCAGAGCAGAGACGCTGAGCACTAGAGCAGAAAACCTTATACGCTGGACAACCCTGTATGCTGAGCATACAGCTTCTACGCTGTGCTTACAGTGCGAACCAACTCATAGTCATCCCTGCATCCACCGGGGCTTTTTGTTTGCCTTGTTTCCCAGTCACAACTGTGTTAGACCAGTGCATTGTACTCTTATTCTGTAATTCCATTATTACATTTTCTTCCCAAAATTGTTTATAGTTTGCATTAATTATTGCATATATTCTATTTACACTCATTTACGTCTACGCTTTGTTCGCATCAGTTACGCTATTTACGCTCTGATTTACGCCTGTTATGTTGTTTACGTATAACCCAGCGTATAACACCTCGATGTACGTTTGGGGAAATCCTTGCCTGATCCACGTGTCGAGCACTCAAGGTACTCTACCTTCGTTCATTCCAGCTCGCCCTCAGGCGAAGGTAGGGTCTTCTGTGCATGTCCTGTGATCCGATGGTCTTTTTTTCCTTCCAGCCGAAGACCGACGATTTCGGACGGTACAGAAATTGGCGCTAGAAGGAGGGCCTCTGCCTAAAACCTTACCTGCAAGTTTCCCAGCGTCTACAATGTTAACCATACGCTACATGCTTTACATTGCAAACTTTGCCTACGCTGTACACAAGACTGCTAAATTTTACGCTACACATTTTATGCCATAGATGCTGCCATCCATTTACGCTACGTTCTCTACGTCGTAGACCTTGTCTACGCTATACACCGACTTTGTCCTTGCTGTTCTGTTTACGTTGCACCCTTTACGCTGTAGATTTTGTCTACGCTGTCATCTATATACACTACTCTATACGCTGTAACCCTGTTTACACTACACACTGATGTTGTATACGCTGCTTAGCGTATACGCTGTACGACTTACGCCATAAACTTGTCTACACTAACCCTATACGCTCCATACCTATATGTTGTTTACGCTGTCGTTATACGCTGGACGTTGAAGCGTATACACTGTACGTTACCACGTAGGTTTACGCTGCACTCAGGACACTAATTTCACAGCCCTACACTGTGTCATATCCTCAACAGGTTTTCATGAACACCGCAAGCACCACCGCTGCAACCACCTAAGTCACCGACATAGTAGACACCATGGCTGTCCAACAGCCCACAGTACAACCCACAGTGGGGCCTCGCCAGTCCCTTAGGTTGCAGGGGAGGAACCCATCATCCCACGTCATAACCCAAGACCAATACAACTTCATATCTGTGAAGATACAAGCTGGCCTAGCCGCGGACCAAACTAAAATAGAAGTCAAGAGGCAGTATGAACTCTTCTACAGGGGTGTGCAAGAGTTCATTCCTTTCCCGTATGATGTCATCCCTATCCCAGAGCCTTACTTAGAGCTCATCACACAACTCCTCCTGCAAAGGAGTCAATCTTGGGATCAGCCTGTAGTAGATCCTCAACTAGAAGACGAGGATGAGTTCGCTGCCCAATTCGAACATGAAGACTCGTATCACACCCTTAGTCCACAAACCCATATCAACCCCATGTTTCACCCAGGCATAGGGGAAATCATGCCCCTCCAACCCCTCAGGTTCACCCAGGCACAAATGCCTCCACAAGAAACATCCGCATTTGCTCATGTTCCTCCTCCAAGCAACCCGCAAATCAATACACTCCCTCTCGCTATCATCCCCGCTGCAACCGTAGGCCCATCCTCGCAGTTACCACCTCTTCACAATAACGTGGGAGTAACCTTCCCACCCTGAGTGATTGGGATGCCTCACGTGATATCGGCATCTACGTCCGCTCACTACATCCCCCACATCCAAACGCATGGAGCCCCTTCCATCGCTGTAACCCAACAAGGGGTTCCTACATAAAACACGACCGAACAATGGGCAGCGATGGGTGCTCAACCACAACAACATCAACTCCCTCACTACAACATACCACCTCATACGATTCCACCGGCCAACATTCCCCAAGTACAGCCCCAACCACAGCAACAACAATCTCTCGCCTATAATGTGCAATCCTTAGTACCACCCGCTATGAACGTGCCACAAGTACAACCGCCAACCGCACAACTTTCAACCGTCCAACCTACTATCCAAAAATCCAATCTATACAATATACCACATCCCCAAGAGGCCACCTCGCCTAGCGCTCAAGACTGGGCGGATGCTAAGAAACTAATGTAGGAATTAACTGACGAGGTCAAGCGCCTCAAAATAGCTGCCAACGGAGAGTTGAAAGTAGTTGACTTTTACCACGATGACCCCATCAACCCTTCCGTTTCGCCCCAAACCTTGCCCAAAGGTGTAGCGTTGCCAACACTAACCAAATATAACAGGGAGACGGACCCCAATGCTCACCTAATAACATTTATATTAGAATGCGCATTGCTCCAAGCATGGCCCCATGCCATTTTGCGAGTGTTCCCTATGTCCCTCGCAGGGAGAGCACTTGGTTGGTACCGGGCCTTGCCGAGAAATTCCATCTTTTCCCTAGAAGAGTTGTTACATCAATTTGTGACTAGGTTCAAGTATAACTTGAAACCTGAAGCGACACTTGATAGCCTTATACAGGTTAAACAAGCACCTCTGAAGCCTGTACAAAAATTCATCCTGAGGTGGAGTGTCGCTCTCAATGAGCTACATGAGCCAATCCCCCAAACATATCTGCTCACCATTCTAAAGGGGGCTGTTAACGAATTTTTCAAATCTAAGTTATATTACCTCAATGCGCAAAACCTTAACCAAGCCTTTGTACAAATTAAAAATATAGAAGAGGCGGCTCAAAATAGCCATGATCCTGCGTACTTAGCCTTCAAAAATCAACATAGTAAAAAGGATAAAGAAAAGGCTAAGGCAACTATAGCGGCAATAGCAGAAACGCAACAAGCAAATGCAGCCCAACAAAACAAGCCGCCAGTGACCCCTACTAACTACACTAAACCTACTCCCGCAACCACACCGGAATCATCATCGTCGCAGAACCCAACACAAAATCGTACGAGAAACTTTGAGAGGAAAGAACCCTCCCAATATACGCCTTGCCTATGAAGCCATCCTAGCTATTCAATCAACTCCTGAAAGCTGGATTAATGAAACACAAATAGTTATCCCCCGCAGCCATCCAGAGACATGACCGGTTCTGTCAACTCATTCAGAATCCAAGCCTAGCAACACCGGATGAGCCTCCAGTGTCCAAAGGTTTCAGAATGGATCGCTTCTACGATTACCACCAACGTAATGGGCACGGCACGGATTACTGTTTCACCTTGAAACAGGACATACAATGAATGATCGATGGAGGCCAAATCACCTTCGATGAGGCCAACCCGGTCCAACCGCAGAACCAGGCTATGGGTGTCTACAAAGACCCTTTGAATACCAAGGAGGCGTCGTACGTTATTAACATAATTTGGCTAGATAATGAACCTGAAACGCCGACCATTAACATAGTCTACTCAAACTATGAACAAAAAATGCCTAACAAGCCATTCGTAGTCCATATTCCCCCTACTGCCTCAACTTCCATGCCTAAACCATCATATGCCCCGCAAAAACCATATGTAGTGCATGTACCTCCTACCATCACTACCTCGAATTTATCAACCCCTCCTACTCGGCCTGCCCCTTTCGTAATTCGAGTGCCATCCGCTGTCGCAACAGCGAAGGTCCAACCTCCGCTTAAACCAACCCCATACGTCGTTAGGACATCTGAAAGTCCTAATGATTACCAATCCTCCACCTCCCAGACGCAAAGTAAATCCAGTCCTTACATCATCAGGGTGCCTAGCCAGCCTTCTGCTCAACCACATCCAACTGTCCAATCGCAACCCCACCCGACTCCATACATCGTACGAATCCCAAGGCAACCTGAGGTCTCAAAACCAACCATGCCCCCACGCCATACGTGAGAACGCTTAGCTGATAGGCTTACGCGTGAATGCTTGGAGAAGAAGCGTCAACGGTTAGCCTTAGGGCCACCTAAACCCACTCTGCTCAACGCAGTGCCCATGATGCCACCTAACAGTCAACCAAAAATAGGCCACGAGGGTGAACCATCTAAAAAATTGATACGTCTAAAACAATGGCTCCAAGCAAAAACAACAGACCAATGAAGCATGAAATAAAACTGTTGGGCCTAATGGACCCAATAACCGCTGATAAAAACACGCCCAACAGTAGGGACTTAGCAACAGCTTTAACACAAGTCACACAAGCACTCAAGCAAAAGAACACTTCACTAAGCTTGTATGACTTAGTTCTAACATCCCAAACACATCGTGAAGCTTTGGTGTGCATGTTAACGTCAATCCCAGTAAGCAAGCACTTACCCCCAAATGAACCCTCCATTCATGCTGTAATGTACTCGCCCCAAGGGTCGACTTCCAAACCACTAAGTTTCCACAACGATAACATTAAGGTGGATAAGAAAATAGGGGAGATAAAAATAGCCCCTATGTTCATAACAATATAGATGAACCAATTCAAAATACATAGGGTCCATGTAGACGATGGAGCTGCAACAAACGTAGTACCATATCCCATCGTTGAACAACTTAGGCTTACAGAGTTGATCAGACCAATCGCAACGACATGCCTAAAATCATTCAGTAGGTCGCACGTGATAGTTAAGGGTAAAATCAACTTAGACTTCATAGCAGGGGATCAATTCCCCACATCCGCCGACTTTGTAGTAGTCAATGAAATGCCAGGATTCAACCTAATACTAGGAAGGCCCTGGTTAGCCCAACTGAAAGCAGTCTCATCCCCTATACATCAACAGATTCACCTACTTTATGAAAGTGGTGAAATCATCATTTATGGGGAGGCTGCTACTCCCATCATTTCATCGTACATGGACACGGACCAAGGCTCAGAGGTCAAGCTCGAAGAGCCTAAACAGCAAAACGTAAGTGAACAACAACCAGTAGGCGTCAATCCTTTAAACACAGAACAAAATTTACCCAAAACAGAAATAGAAATACCTGCACCTGACATTGTACATACACATTCTCACTCAGAAACAGCTAACACAGAACTCACAATAAATACCAAAACGTCCGAAAACACTAACGCGGGAACCATTCCACCAGACGTCCCTTGGGCTGAGTTACCTTTCAACGTAATCAACGAAGGGGATGCTGAATATAGAATCATACCCGCTGACACATTGCCTAATGTAAAAATAAGAAAAATCAATAAACTACTAAAATAATAACAACACAACTCCGTCCGAAATGATGCTAAACTACAACCTGTCCGGAACAACGTTAAACTATCATGTCTGCAATGACATAAAACTAGCCACGATCAGAAATGGTCGATCAACCAAAAATACCACCCACGTTATTCAAAATGTTCCTTGTTTACAAATGGGGCCCGAAATGGCCTTAAACTACGCATGTGGCCCGAAATAGCCTTAAATTAGGTCACACACTTATACTTTGTTTTCCTCTTTCGTTTATCGTTACACACCGATTTATGATTACATTCATGCATTACTCTCAAGAAAATAAAACAAAAAACAAACCAAAATATTTTACATTGCCATGTCGTGTTTGCAATTAAACTCAAAATCAACAGGAAAAAAAAAATTTTACATGAAATGATGTACAAGTACAAGACTTAACTGGTTTCATTCATCTCAATTTACAATTCCCGTATAAATTTGAGTTAGAATAGTTTCAAAAACAACAACAAAAACTAACGAAAAAACTAAAAACTAAGCATCTGGGACGGGAGGATCATCCCCTTTAGATCCGTTGGCATCAGGGGCCCCTGCTCCACTGGGGCCAGCTTCTTGAACATCATCACCGCCTTCATCCTGAAAATACAAAGGAGACAATCAATGTAAGAATAAGAGAATGCCAAAATTTCAAACATTATTTAGCAAATCAATTTCATAAATGAAAAAATGCTTACCATAGGAGAACCCCCTAAGCCAAATTCCAGCCGACGAAGGATTTCCTCTTCTGAGACACTAGTCCAATCTGTCCCATCAAGGCCTAGGTCGACGTTCGCTAAGGCCTTTCCCTTGTCAACAGCCGACCAGGTAGGATGTTTTAGAGGGAATTCACCCACAGACACTTCCCCAGAAGTAGTCATAATCACCCTGGTAGGCGACTCCATCTCAACAGTTGTGTTTTGGGAAAAAGTATCAAAAGCAGAGCGTAGACCCAAACCCTCCACAAACATTTCTAGTTGTCGCTTTTCAATGGACACTTCTTTTAACGACTTCTTGTAATGATGTTTGTGGTTCTTCTCATCCTGAACCCACTTGCAAACCTTGGAAGCAAAAGCTTTCCAGTCTTGACATTTGAGGTTCAGGAGATCTATTTGGGCCTTACACTCTGCTAATCTCCATGTTAATGATGCATGACGATTGAGCAGATTCCAATACCTGGTATATGTAACCTCGGAGGTCCACCAAGAGCGATCACCGCTTAGTTTGGTAGAGGCGAACTCATACCGAGCCTTAAGATCGTCACATTCAACTGATAACTCGAAGATTTCCTTTTCCTTTGTTTGAATCTGCAGCCACAACTGTTCGACAGAACGCCTGCAGGTCCACAGTGACTTGGCGTTGTGCACAAGACCTTTCGCCACCTCCTCATAAATAGGTCTTGGCACCTGCTCCACTTCTGGGGAGAGTGTGGGTAAACTCTCTATGCTGATGGTCTCAGAAGGGTCCCACCTCAGTTTGGCACCTATGCATACGAAAAGGTCAAATGTTAAGACAACAAGAATAGGGTGTGAAACTCTAAAATGGCAAACGATTCAAAAATGTTATACCTATTTCAGGGTGGACCTCCTGAATTCGTTCAAAAACTTCTGCAATTCCAGCCACAAAATCCATCTTACTTGGCAATTTGTCCAAGTAAATGGCCCATGGGTGCGGGACGAACTAACCTCCGTGGTCCTCTCAGGAGGAACCATTTTCACGGGTACATCTAACCGCACCGTCTTAGTTTCGCTGCCTTCATATGGAAGAAATGAAAATATGAAAATAAAATACCATAGAAATGACAACTAACGAAGCAATATAAAATAAAATAAAAAGAAAACATACCGTGCTCCTTGTCACCTTCTAGGGGATTGCCTAAGTCCAGCTTTCCCATAAGAAAGCTGCTAAACATTTGGTCGACACCACCCTGGTCATCCAACGGCTCAGTTTCTATGGTGTTTTCCTTCAACTCCTCCGTTCCTCCTCCCTGATCCTTCTCCACATTTTCCTCCTCATTATTTCACTCCATGGTGGTCTCCTCCTCTTCAGTAATTGTCTCTAATGCCTGCTTCCTCACTTTTCGAATCAAGTCCAAAGGTATCAGTGACATGTAAGCGATCGAAGTAAAAATTATGAACAAAATGAAAACAATAAAGTAGTAAGTGTGCGAAGTCTATTTACCAGGCATCTTGAATCGTATGTGCTTTACTCGTGGCTCGCTCACATTCGAGGCTTCCTCAGTTGGGCGTTCGTGTCTTTTCAGCTTCGATTTGGCCTGGCCAACAATTTCTTTGATGACCCGTTCTGCTCTTCTCGTAGTATAGGGTACGTCATCTGGCTCCAATTCCAAATTGTCACGTGTGTGGATTGAGGTGCCAGATGACCCCCCTGTAGTGATAGAGACAGATTCATCAATTCCCTCTGGTGCATCCTAGGACTTGGCTGTTTCAAATAAGTGGTTGATCCACGGGTGGGATAGTTGATCCTGATCCCGTAGAACATACTTGTTGTCTGCGTGAACTACTAGAAACTCAGCCAAGCGGTGAAGGTAACTGGCAAAGAAGGCAAAGGTGAAGTGGGACTACGCCTCGACATTCGAACACAATCGCACTATCTCCTTATGTAGGCCCAACAACAAAAATTGGGCCCAATTATAGCACATTTCGATTTCTAGGACCATTCGCATGACGTGTATAGCTTCGACCCCAAGACTCCGCACCTAGGAAAGGGATTTGGGGAATACTCGAGCCCTGAATAGGGGGTATAATTCATTTACCTCCTCAACCCTTGATTTCCCCTACATTGGGGACCCCTTGGCACCCTTGGCCACGCCCAACCAGTTCTCCAATTCACGCACCGTTTGAAGCTCTTTATGAGCCCTGTCTAAAACTACACTTATGCCATCTGTCGGTACCCCAAATAAGTTCGAAAAGAATTCAGGCGACAGATGGAAAACTACCTTAACACCCTTAATCCGAGTGCTGTAGTAGGAGACGGACTCATTGAAAGAATCCACGATCCCGATCATTTCTGCTATTGATACATCAGGACTCGGGGTCGTGAAGAGCTCCATAAGGATGACATTGTCTAAGCAACAAAAAATAGATGGCGGGGCATGGTTATGCAACCATTTTTGAGCCTTTGTCACCTCCCCGAACTTCATTGACAAGGTAGTCTCAGTTCACCCAGTTGTGACAGGGTCCCCGCCAGGAGGTACATCAACTGCAAATACAATTTGAGATTGTCATATCAGTATAACTCCCGACAGTTGAAAAAAACGTTAGCACATCTAGGAAATGTTGTCATTTACCGTTAGTTGTGGACTTGGATGTGCTACCTAAGCCAAAGTCATGGGGGAAGATTGGTCCCCTGTCGGACCAATCTTCATGCAACCATCCACAAGCTTGGCACATTACGAATGCTCTAGAGAACTGTTTATGAAAATGAACAATAGCACCTTTTGTTTGACCTAATACGGCTCCATGAAGGGTGGTGGGACCTACCATAAATTCCTCTAGAGCAGTGCGAGCTAGAGCAAGCCCTTCATCCTCAACACACGTTCCATCCCGGTTAACTTTAGGCCTACAAACAAACGGATGTCAAAGCAGAAGCAAACACCAAACGGTGAAAAGAAACAACAAACTTAAATGGTCCTACCTATCCACTCGGTACACTGTGCCAGGAGGGTTCTGGAACAGTGTGTGTGTGCGCATAGCTAAGAATAAAGTGTTGTTAAGGTAGTCATGTCCTCGCGGCAATTGTTCCTACACACGCGCTAGCGGGCGTGTAGACCTGGGCCCGCGAGAAGAACCATCCTCATTCACAAACGGCCCCTCGTCAATGTCTTCTATGAAGACTATGACACCCTCTGCGGCTCCCGGCAACATGGCCTCAAGCACACTCCACGCCACCAGTTCACTTAGGTTCGACCAGATAACCACTTCGAAGTTGTCTAGCATGAAAGCCAGGAATTCACATGCACCTTCTCTAAACCAAACCCCATTGTTGTCCACAGTTAGATCCGAGGTAGGCTCATCAGCCTCAATGGGGCCAAACCATGTTAACACCCCGACGAGTTCAATGACGAGAAGAAAAGGTTTAGCATCCCTGCAAGCAACCAAAATGCAATCGTAAAATCAGCCATGCATCAAAACAACGCGAAAAACAAAAGTTCACATCGTAGACCGACACTTAGAAAAAATTGCTAACTGATCACGCTCAGCGTATACGCTGCTTAACCCGGCGTATACGCTGTCAAAAGCTGTATACGCTGTCAAAAACTGTTTACGCTCAGCTTATATGCTGCCTCACCCGGCGTATATGCTGACAACCAACTATTTACGCTGTCGACAAAACTATTTATGCTCAGCGTATATGCGGCAGAAACCCTCAGTGTATACGCCATAGAAGCCTTTAGCGTAAATAGTCTACGCTAGACACTGAACAAACAGTTTACATGAAAACAGGTCTACATTGTACCATACTTGAAAACACAGAACTATGCACGCTCAGCGTATACGCTGAAGAAACCCTCAGCGTATACGCTGTAACAGCCTTTAGCATTTACGCTGATACAATCATCTACGCTTCGTGCAAGAAAAGTGTTTATGCCGTGCGTTGATAAAACAGATTATGCTATGACAATCTACGCTAACGAGACTTTACGCTGAGAATTTAAGCTCGACGTATACGCCGAAACCCTTTACACCAACTCTCTATGCTCGGCATATACGCCGAAGCTCTCTACGAGACTGTCTACGCTACGAAACATGCACAAGCAAAAATTACTAACAGAAGCAGGATCAGAGCCTACCTGTACGATGGTCCAGGCCATGATGGGATCCTTGGCCTAGGTATGCACTGCAACATGGCCTCGCTCTCCTCTGCGAAGGTCAAGTCAGGACCCTTCCTTCCCTGGCCTTCCACTTCATTACCTTTTCCCATCTCAGCGTCCTCTACGCTGGGATCGACAGTTGACGCTGAGGGTTAAAACTGTTTACGCCTACGCTGAGCCTTTACGCCAAAGTCTAAATTTTTACACTGACGTTGAACCTCTGCGCTCTGCGTCTACGCAGGGGTTTAGTCGTGGGCGTCTATGCTCAGGGTTTGGGTTTGGACGCTTACGCTTACGCCGGGGTTTCATAGTTTAAGCTTATGCTGGGAAGTTTATGCTCGAAGTTTACGCTCAGTTATTTACGCTCAAAATGCAATGTGACAAATGACGCC
>MNCI01026774.1:6187-24477 GCA_015680685.1 Gnetum montanum
AAAACAAATAGTTCCCAAGAAGTCAGTTACAAGAAACCATCCATTATCCCTTATTCCACTTACAAATAGGGAGAGGAGGAGAGTAAAAAAACACATAAGGAAAAAGTAGCTGAGTAGGACAAAAAAAAAAGGATATACAAGTAGGAAATGTGGTTGGGAAGGGAGAGAAGATTGTGGTTGCTATAGAAGATAGCGGGGAGAAAGAAAACAAGTGCTGCATAACAATCCAATATTCTGATAATTCTTCTTAGTAAGCAAGATATCTAAGCAAAGAGATAAAATGATCCATCTTTGTTATGTTTGATAATGGCTAGTAAGGGTTGATTTTCTCAAACTTCTCTCTTCTTGCTTGCCTAACCACCTTCACAATGCTTGTACGAAATTATCAAGATTGTTGTTGTAAGCTTAGCTTGTTGAAACCTTTATTACTTTTTTTCTTTTTGATCTCTCCACTTGTCCTTTGCACTCTAACACCTACATGACTTGGATGAGGATTGTTTCTATAATGATTCAGAAACAATCCTCATCCAAGTCATAAACAAGAATAAAAAATGCTGAAGTTAATGGCTAGTTTAAGATAGTGGGTAATGCTTAGTTTGGAAATAAATATATCAAAAATAAATAAACAAGAATTACCTTTTTAAGTTCCAATGGCTAATTTTAAATAATTGAGTAATGGTTGGTAAAGCTAGAAGAGAAACTACATAATACAAACATTAGGGGAAAACATGGAGTGTCTTTAATTTCAGATATGCTACAAGAGTGATAGTTTAGATGGTTTGGACATGTGTAAAGAAGACCAAACAATGAGCCTATAAACAAAGGTTGCTACATCATTGTTGCAGGAAAGCTACAGAAAGGAAAACCAAAGAAGATATGGGAAAAAATGATTAAAGATGTTTTAAAGAAACTACAAGTAAACAAAAAGTTAGCTCTTCATAAAGGCATATGGTGAAAAAGAACTCCTATAGATGACCCTATTTTGTTGGGATAAGGCTAGGATGATGATGATGATGATAATGAGTAATGGTTAGGAAAGGACATTTTCAATATTACAAGAAAATATGAATATTTAAACTATGTAAATAAAGGGATAAACAAATGTAAAGCTAAGAATTAAATAAAAACATAGTTGGGGCTAAGTAATGTTGAAATTAGACCTTTTACAAAACAGTAAAAACAGGCAATAAGGAATGGATTTGATTGAACCAAAAGTTTGAGAGAAGACCCCTATGTTGTATCATGAAATGTAGTGGTTCCCATCACTTCTGTTTTTTTTTTTCAACTGATTTAGTTGATTTTGTTGTTCTTATTCCTGCCTTTTCTTCAGAGGTGACTAACCATGAAATTCTTAATACTTTTATTTTTATTTCTTTTGGATTTATAGATTTACATTCTTTCTGGTTATACCTACATGATAAGTTTATAATAGCTGTCTCTAGGGTTTCATATGACCAGTTTATAATATATCCTGATTCTTAGTTGGGTGCCTTAACCACTTCCATGGAACACATACAAAGATTTTAAATGCTAGAAGATGACTGAAACTGGAAAATACTGTGATGATTTTCTAAGTTGACCTTTAAAACATGCTATGTACATATTACTTCCGCTTGTAGGAAAACCTCACATAATTGTAATTAAAGATAAATTTCCCATTGATGGAAAACCTTGAGCATGAAAGTGATTGTGCAATTGCATGCTGTGGTTGTAGAACAGACGTTAGATGGATTGGGTAATCATTAGACTAAATGACTAAAGAACATATGGATGGGTTTGTTTCTTAAGGAATATTGAAGGACGTCATTACCTGTTGATTTCTTCTAGATGATGAAGGATCATTCCAATGAGTATATGCTCTTATAATTCTCAAGTAACAGTGAAACTGGTTTGAAGGAAGCCTTAAAAATGTTCTTATTGCTCTTTTATTTACTTGGACTAATAGGGATGAGAATCCATGGTCTTTAAAAGGTATAAACAATGCATCATTATCTGCTGATTTATTCTTGATGAACATTTGTACGCAGGGAGTTAAAAGTATTCTTCTCATTTAAGCGTCATAAGGCATTTCACCCTGCTTAAATTTCTGAGGCATTTAAAAAATGAAATTAAACTGTTCCAGCCCACATTACCTCAATTGCAGTACATTCTTGCCTGCGTTTGTGCTGCAACATTGCATTTTTATGATTCTCCATTACAAGGTCCAAGGTGTGTGTAGTACTCATTGCCCATTTGCTTCAGGATTGATGTTTTTCATGAAGCTGTGATTCATTATTTATTTTTAGTTTTCATGGAATATTTTTAGTAAATTTGTATTAATGAGAGTTAAAGGCCCTCTCACAAATTATGAGCTAACAGAATCATTGTTGGAAGTTGCCACTGCTTTCAAGTGTGTATGACTGATCTAGAAATCTGGTTGCTGAAAGGATCATATGCAAGTGTGACACCTCTAGTTTATGGCTTGACAGTTGTCTTTCATCTGCCCAAATTCCTAGCATCTTCATTTGCATCATGAGAAACTTGCATGTAGGTACCACTCATCCCATTATCATGCCACGTGTTCCTTCTTCTTCTTTTTGTCCTTTCTCCATTTCTGATTTTACTATCTGTCTCAGATTGCTTATGCTGTCATTCTTTACTTTGATTTTTTAAATATTGATCTTGCATGATCTTAATCAATAAAATATGATGAACCAAAAAATCCATATATGGACTCTGTTTCAGCATGCAACTTGATGATTTTAGGTTTCTAAAAGGTTTCTCAGTACAATATTGCCATCATGGATTTATTGTCAATGATGGACTCTTTCATGAGTAAAAAAGCAAACACCAGGTACAAATGAAAACAACATAGGAATGGTTTAATATTCTTTTTTTAAATATTCGTTCATTTATTTGTCCGTAAGAATTTTTCTATCAATATTGGAAACAATAGTACCATACAACATGCTTGAATGCAGTAACAATTTATCTTAGAACAATGAACATTTCCAAGAAAGTATGAATTTTGATGGAAGTGTGATAATCTTGCAGCTTTTCTTAGTTATCTACATAATCTCTGTTATTTTCCAGGCTATTAATTATCTTTATTGTTAGGCATTTGGTGAAAATACTATAACCCATATTTGATGCCATCTGTATTTATTTAAGGCGACATGGAGATGTCTAGATTTTAGTATTATTTTTATTATATTTTGGTTTTCATTTGAAGCATCACATAAAATTTAATTGAATCATAGTTATCTTTGTTTTTGCGTAGCCATCATTTCTCAGAAAGGCAGTGATGCTTGGTGGTATATGAGTGTCAAGGAGCTTCTTCCTGAAAGATATCATGCAGAAGCACATAATTATAGAAAAGGAACTGATACAATGGATGTGTGGTTTGATTCTGGTTTGTACATCTTTTCCTTTCTTACGGACAGAAATTCATTTGTACCTGTTAGGCTTTTCTCTTGTTTTGTTTTACTATAATTAATTACATAACCTTTCCTTCTACATGAATATATAACAAATAGTATAATAAGCACTTTCAATTGAAGTTTATGTAAAAATTAAAATTTGAAAATATTTTATAACATGTTATTAACAATTGCATCTGTCCATAGTGGAAATCCTTTTTGATGGAAAATTAAATAAATGGGTGCACAAAGAAGGGAGTGATTCAAAAATCCAAAACTTCTAGTTTTGTTTTACATAGAAAAATGTCAATATTATGTTTGCATTTTGTTTTTTGCAAGCTGGTTTGAATCATGCTTGATTCCTCATCATTTATGATTGATTGACAATGATTAGAGAGAGTAAATAGTTTCAATGGTTCATTACAATGTATTCCTTGAGAATTTTCCAGAGGCTCAAATTTTTAGACTCTAGGCTAGGATTTCATTGGCCATGCCTTGGATGTGAGGATCACTTGGAGCCACAGTGCTTATTCTGCTAAGCGGGTCCTAGGAGGGTTGGTAGATGAGTGAAAGTTTAACCTCTTCGAGTGGCTATGCCCAGGCTTGAATCTAGGTCTTTGACTTGAGAAACAAGTTGTTAAACGGTAATTCATACATTGTCTTGATTCGTAAATTGTTGTTATGTTAAGTCAATTGGGTCATAAGAGTATGTTACGATTTGTAAGGTATTTATTTATGAATCAATTCTTTTGACTTGTAAAGTATTTGTAATATCAATTACTATTATAAATCATAATTCTGTGTTGTGTCGATTACGATGAGTCATAACCTTTCATCATGTTAAAGGTCTGGCTAGTACCAAGTCAGTGTGAGTAGTAGTAGTAAAAGTGATAAGTAGAAGTACAAGTATAATTGTTCATAATTAAGGAACAAATGGTTACAACCAAAAGGTCCAAGAATACAAAATTGCAAAAAGGAAGTCATTTGAAGAAAAGAAAAAATTGTTGCTTACAAAATTACTTTATCGAAGATTTTACCGTATTCTTTTTAGAAAACTTTGAGTTTAAATTAAAGAAAAGGCATATGTATAATTGTAGCAACAACAATAAGAGGGGAGAAAGTATCTCCCCTCACCCCCAAAACTTAGGGGGGTGGGGGGAAACAATACCCCCTCCCCCCTCCATCAAAATTCCCTACAAGGATTCAATGCAACGACAAAAACATGGAGAATAAAAAACTACAAATCCCAGAAGAAGAAGAAAAACCAAGATTTAAAGATCCAAACCCTCCCAAACATGACTACCCCCTAGCAACATAGACCCCCACAACCAGTCAATCTATAGATGTAAAGAAAGAGTTAAGCACCGGCAATTAGGCCTCTCTTGACTATGGAGGGCATCTGGCTCCTCTTGGTATGACTTTGTTGCCACAAAGTCCATGGCCTCCTACAATTCTTTAAGGCTCTTCTACTTGCGAGCGCGTTCCTCAGCAGTCCCCCTCCCATCTGGGTGCAGCCTCTAACTCTCGTGGTAGATATGGCATTGAAGCGCAACCCATGGTGCGGTATGCCTAATGTTTAGAGTCACGTAGGGGCATATCCCCTCCTCCAACCACTTGTGAGCACAATCCTTATGAGCTTGATCCAGGCACGCTTTGATCTCTACCTCCTCCTACTCTTCTTCCTTGCACCACCACTACACCTTCCTTTCCCACTCCTCCTAGAGCTTGGCTTCCTCCTAGAGTTCATCAGATTTGCTGCCTCAGCTCCTCCTCCAACTGTAGCTTGGCCGTTGCATCTGTGAAATCCTGTTGCATCCTCTCCATCCTTGCCTTGTCCTATAGCTGAGCAAGTTCTTGTTGGAACTCCTCATCCTTGCATCTTAGCTCTTCGAGCTTCTACTAGAGTGCCTCTTCTTGGTGCCGCAACCTCTTCGCTTAGACTACCTACTTCTCCTTCTGAGATCACTCCACCTTGCCCACAGTTGCTCACTGGCCCAACAATCCTGATGACCCTCCCCCTTCCATCAACCTCCCCTACGTAGTCAA
The DNA here is from genome assembly GCA_015680685.1 of Gnetum montanum. Classification (NCBI taxonomy): domain Eukaryota; kingdom Viridiplantae; phylum Streptophyta; class Gnetopsida; order Gnetales; family Gnetaceae; genus Gnetum; species Gnetum montanum. Next base: position 11,632 of record MNCI01026774.1, read on the forward strand.
AACTCCTCCCCTCCCTCCTCATCTTGGGGCTCTTCTAGTGTCCCCTGGGGTCACGACAACTCCCTAGCCTCTGTCTCCCAAGTCACCCCCTGGGACATCCTCTTCAGACTCACTTGTACTAGTACAAATGTCCACCAAAAATGGTGGAATGTAGTGCCTCCTTTTGCGCCTATAAACCACTCGCACCCTGGGGCACTAGGTTGCATAGGAACCTTCCTTGTTGCCTCTTGTCCTCTCTTTGCTTGCCAGAGTGTGAGAATAAGGCTTGAGTAAGTCCATTGCCTCCTTTGGTGTAGTGGAAAAAATGAGGCAGGTTAACCCAAATTCCCCTTCAAGGTAGCAGAGGAACTCAAAGTGTACTGCCAATAGCTTCTAGGCATTGCTAGAATGAATGAAAAATCTATCCACCAGAACCATGGCATCCTACGACATGGGTTCCAAAGCTGCTTTGGGGACCTACCCACTTGTTGTCCTAGGCACCTTCCCTAGAAGAATTTACATGCATCCCACAACCCTCTACCCCACAACCCCACCTCCTCCCCTTTTGCTAGTTGATGCAGATATTTGGCAATGGCTGCCTCGATGAGCATAATTCTTACCCCTTTGAATAGAGTAACATCCCCAAGCCAATTAGTGTAAAATAGCCCATCCTCAAGCTATGGGTCCCTCTGTAGCTACTCCAGCACTAGAGCCTAGCCAACCTTGCCCACCAATTGTCTCAAAACTGAATTAGACTAGTACTCCTCCCACAATGGCTCAAACGTTTGGTTGCCCCCATGGCCAATTGCACTTCCTTCCATGTTCGAATCCCAACAGCCACCACTTGCGCTAGTCACAGCGGATGAATGTTCCTAAAAACCTAGGAGTTTTTGACTCGCCACAATTGCTAGAGTATAGCAGTGGCCAGTGAATCCCTGTTTAGTATAGGTAGTAGTGGAATGCATGTAGCCTGCTACACTCTTTGTGAATAAGCGCAATGCCATGCAAAGTGTTCCATGGTTTCTTTGCTCACCATTCAAAACACGTGTCATTCTCCTGTAACCCCCACCTTCATAGCACGTGCCACATGGGTATAATGTTATGTTTTATCAACCAAAGAAAATATTTGATTTTCTCTTGGAGGCTACCCTTCCATAATTGCAACTACCCTTGATAGCGGGATATTTATGTTGGAGCAGTTGCTTTGGTTGTGCATTCGTCAACCCACCCAATACAAAGCCTTCCATGTGCAAAACTAATGCCTACCAAAAATTCCAATTGCTGCTAGTGGCCTCCCATTGCCTGTACTTCTGACTCACAATCTATACCCACTAAGCAATGATTCAAAGCATGAATGTGCTAGAGTAACCAATGGAGCCCCACGGCCTCAGCATCCTCAAAACTTAGTAGCCCCAAACCCCCTGCTTGCTTCAGTCTAGCTACCTTATCCCACGCAACCAGGTGCATCTGCCTACCCCCTTTAACCCCCGACCAAACGAAATCATGTCACAATGTAGTCAATTTTCTCAATTGCCCTTGTCAAGGGGGAGGTGGTAGATGCAACAAACTAAGCCATAGCCTACAAAATCGACCCTGCCAACACCAACCTCCTCACCTTGGACAAAAATCTATTAGTCCAGTGGCCAACTCAATCCTGCATTTGTTTGATCAGGAATTTCCAAACCCACTTTCGGTGCCAATTGAAAAGAGGAAACCCCAAATAGGCATCCTTAGACCCAAGCAACACCCCTAGTAGTTGAACAATTATCCCCTTCACTATTTGCTCAACGTTGAGCAAATGCACTAGGGACTTATTGCAATTAACCTCCAACCCAATCTCTTTAGCATTTGTAATAGGGCCTTGTTAATAACTAGTACTTGGGGAACGGTAGCTCTTGTGAACAAGAAAGTGTTGTTTGTATAATGCTCAACCATGCAATGCACCCCTTCAACTGTCAGCCCTCTAACCCCTTCAAATTTGCAATAGGTTCTCATGGCATTCATCACCAGAAGGAACAAGTATGAGGATAAGGGGTCTCCCTATCTTAAACTCCTACCAAGGGATGCAAACCCACAGAACACCCCCACATGTTGCCCCCCACCAAACAAAATCTAGGAGAATGCACCCAATTGTTGGATATGCAAGCATAGTTTCACAAAATGTGGGTGGAACCCTTTTTGCAACATGATCTCTCCTAGTGCATCACAAGAAACCTTGTCATATGCCTTAGTTATATCAAGCTTCAAGCATAGGCCTAGAAACCTCTTCTGTTGAAGCAAGTGCATCACCTCCTACACTAGCAAAATTTGATCCTACAAAAATCTGCCATGGACAAAGCCTACCTATTGTTCTCCCATGAGGCACTGCATCATGGGCCCCATTCATGTGACCAACATTTTCGAAAAGAGCCTAATCAGAGTGTTGCATATCCCAATAGGATGAAATTATGTAGGACTCGATGAATTGGACAACTTTGGGATTAAATACTGGCCATGAGCAATTGATCTCCCTTCTCACCTACCCCACATCAACATCTTGTTGAAGGCATCTAGGATATTTTCCCCTAGTTCCTTAGAAAATGTCTGAAAAAATTCTGCAAGCCACCCAATTGGTCCTAGTGCCTTGCCTCCTTACATAGATGGCATTGCCCCCTCCAACTCCCCCCTAGTAAAGGGTGTCAATAACTTACGATTATCCTCCTCCTCTAAAACTCTCAGGATATCAACAGAGATGGGTTTGGTCTCCCACTGTTGCCAAATGTCAGCCCAGTACCTCAAGAGAGCTTTTGCAACCTCCTGCTTCCCCTTGACAGCCTTCTCTCCATCCTGAATGGAAGGTATCCTCTTAGCCAAGTGAGCTGAATGAGCCACCACAAAAAAGAAATGTGTATTCCTGTCCCCCTCACTCAGCCAATGGACCTGTCCCCTCTGTCTCCAATATGTTTCATCCTCTTTGTCAAGTGTATGCAGCTCCTGCTGCACCTCCCCCTCGATATCCTCCTACTCTTGATCCAACTTTTGAGCCTGCTATATCCACTCTAGATGTCGCATAAGCTTCCCTCGATAGTATCAAAAGGAGACTGTGTCGTCAAAATTGATCCCCCCAAATATGCTGTTTGAGCGAAGTCAGCCCCTATTTTAGAAATTCTTTGGGATCCCTACCCTGTTGGTAGGATTCCCAAATATCCTCCACCAACAGTCTCAACTAGGGCTTCATCCACCATGACTGTTTGAATCTGAAAGGGTGTTGCTCCTTGTCTTCTGGATGCCCAACCATATAGACCAAAGTTCTGTGATCCAATGCGACTCTTTCTTTGCCAACGATGAACACCCCTTTATCCATCAACACATTTAGGCTCACCCACACACATTCAATTCTGGTCATGAGCTTGTCCTACCCCTTTCTTTGGTTACAGCATGTGAACTAATACCCCCTGACTTCCATATCCAACCGCTTGTGGGCTGTCAGAAAATCCTAGAACTATTGACTCCCTAGAGGGTCCGACAAGTCCCCATCCGACTTCTCCCACTAATGGAGGCAATGGTTGAAATCCCCTAGCAAGATCCACTACCTGCAATAAGCAATCATGGGCACAATTTGTTCCAAAATCCTGTAAAGCACTTTTGAATGATTTTGCATTAACTTTAATATAAGCACCTTATCATCACTCCAAATGACAGTCCCTTACCATTCCTTGGATGCAAGCAAGTTAATAAAACTTACTCTTCAGCTAGAGGTATTGCACCAAATGGTAGCTATGAAACCTATTTTGAAGTAGAAGCTCAATATCTGTGAAGTTCTGCTTATTCTCCTCGATTAAAGTTATTATTAGATAGGAGCATGCTCTTTGGTAGTTCTTTGATATTGTAAAATACTATTTAATGTGCTGCACCATATTTTGCTGTTTTTATTTTACTATTATCTTCTTGGGCTGCTGTGGTGGAGCAAAGAGAAGGCCTTGTTTGGCCTTCTGATTTGTACCTTGAAGGGAGTGACCAGCTTCGAGGGTGGTTTCAGAGTTCTCTATTAACTAGCATTGCTACCAGAGGTAATTCCATGTCCAGATTTTCATAACCAGAATTGTCTTAAAGATATAAATATGATCTTGACACCAAATAGTATATACTATAAAATACCATTCCAATTTATAAGTTGGGCATGGTCGAATGACACCCGTTCCAGTTTTTTCCAAATCATATTTTTTATTACCTGCTGTCTGTATAGATTGAAATTGAGTTGCCAATATAGCATAGGAACACCACCATTGGCTTCCTTTACATAGTTCATGTTGTTGGCTTATGTTGAATTCAAATAAGTGTTAGGGTATTGTGTAAAGCCCAAACAAATGGTGGGTTGTGATTAACTAGCTCACGTCTTGGCTTCTGTTAATTTTTGGGAGATCTGGTTCTACTTCAAACTTTTATTTTGTGAACAGTAAATGTCATTCCTATTCTATGATTTCCTTGGTAACCAGATGTTTTTGTTATCTATTTTTTCAGGTAAAGAGCCTTATAAGAATGTGTTAACACATGGGTTTGTGTTGGATGAGAGAGGACACAAAATGAGTAAGTCACTTGGAAACGTAATGGATCCTCTGGTTGTGATTGAGGGTGGCAAAAATCAGAAGGTTTGTTCTCTTCTGGTGTTGAACTAAATGATTTACTTAATTTCTTCATGAATTCATGTCAGCTTATTCTTCTTGATAGGAGGAACAAGGATATGGAGCATACGTACTGTGACTCTAGGTGTCAAGTGTTGATTATACTAGTGATGTATTGATCGGTCCTCAAATTTTGAGACCAATGTCAGATATATCTTGAAAATTGCATGGAACTGTGAGATATCTCCTTTCAAATCTTCATGACTGGAAAGTAAGTTTCATTAAAAATCATATATTTATATTTTTAAGCCCTGTGAAATGTTTGGCTAAAATTAAATACAAATTAAATTGTCATAGAAATATTGCTTTTTGTTCCTGGTCTATCTTCGTTATACTTTGTAGGTTCCTGTAAATACTTATATTAGCGATTGTTTATAATTTTGCAAACTAAGATGACAATTCCATATGATACCCTGCCTATGATAGATAAATATGCTCTATTTCAACTAGCAAATGTCATAAAAAATATCAAATATAGTTACGTGTTATCAATTTTATAAGATATTCTAGGTATGATGGCTTTGTTTCATTAATAGCATGTCTCGTGTTGCACACTCTTCTCTAATTAATGAGCTTTCTTAATAATCCATCTATAGTGATTAAAATGGACATTTTAATTTTAAGGTAAATGGTTTTTCAGGATTTATTTTAGTTTTTCTTAAACCATCTTGAGCATGATGTGGTATTCTCTGAATCCATTTTGATTCAAATGTCCATGCAAATAGTCTTGCTTTAGTCTCCATGATTCAAAATCAAAATGGATTTAGAGGATAACACCTATCTTGGTAATGCCATGATATAACAAATTATTTGCATGATATGGAATCTTGCTTTAGTCTTCATTCAAATAGTCTTGCTTTAGTCTCCATGATATAATAAACCATCTTGAACATGACATGGTTATAGGCTTAATGAAATTTTTTTTGACCTACACCGATATCTATATGAAACTGAAACCAAAACTAAAATTGAAGCTTTATTATGTCTAAAGACTCATAGGATCTATTGGACAAATATTACATTTTCATAAAAAATAAAGACAAACTCTACAAATTGACCAACCACCAATGGGGGCAACAAAAATAATTCATACAAGTTTTTTGTTGTAACATTATAATGCTATTTCAAATGAGCAGTCACAGCATAGAAAAAAACACAAACATATAGTCAAATTAGAATGGTATAACTCACTATTACCCACCAAATCGAACCCATAACTTGAAGCTTCTAAATCAAGAGTCTTATCACTAGGCTAACACATTATTGTATATATAAATGCTCACCCAATTACAGCTATTAGTAATAAATACTTGCACATTGAGGTACAGCAGTTGTACCCTTGTCGTTAATTACAACTGTCAACATATTGCATGTTTATTGCTTCTTTCCATCCCATGCCATTTTATGTTAGCCTATGTAGTTGAGTAAATATTTGCTTGGGGAAACTTAGTGATAAATTTAATGGCCATCAAACCACATTGTTATTCAAATTTAAACCTTGAGTTGTACATTTCAGTTAGTTTAGATGATGGCATGTGACTTTTTGGTTAAGATGTGTGCTTTGCATTGCCCAAGTCACAAGTTTGATTTCAATGGGTTACCTTCTGAGATATTCAAGCAATATGTGAAAAAAAAAGGCTTTGAAATTGAACCATTCCAGAAGAATATTGTGAATGATTCTGGGTCTATCATGCAATGTGAATAAGCTTAAAGGTAGGTGTAAGTTATTCTGAAGGGTTAATTACATGATTAGAAGTTATAGTTCAAGCTTGCATTGCATAATTTATAATTTGTATGGATTCTGAAGGGTTAATTAATGTGGATCTTAAAGAAACACACTCTCTTATAGGACCACAATTTATCTAAAATGAATGGAAAATCACTCAACCATAAAAATATTATCTTGTTCAATGGTTATTTTTGTGCTCTCTTAAAATATTATATGAACTTATATTGTACTACTATAGTGTTATATTACAGTAGTCAATTTAATGTTTTTCAAAGAATGTCCATATTTTTATATAGGATTAGAAATGTTATTTCTTATAAATAACAAGTGTGATCAAATTTGAAAGACTAAAAAATCAAATTGTGAGTTTAGGTGCTTTGATTGAGATTTTTAAAATGGGTGAATGGAGTGAGGCATGGGATGAAGGCAGAGAGAATGAGGCCGGGAGTGTGAATGGGTGAGGGTTGCATGGGGGAGGCCAATACCATGGTAGACCTGAAGGGGGAGGATTTGGTGTTGTTGGTTCAGAGGGAAGCCCCACAGAGGAGGGAGGTCCTGCGGGGCTTGGGGGAGGAAGCCCTAGGGGACTTGACTCTAGTTGGGAGTACCTAGCTGGAGGGGCCATTGACGAGGCCTAGAACCTTGGTGCGGGGGCATTGAGTCTGTCTCTTGGTTGGGAGGAATGCTAAGATTGCAGGTGAAAAGGCCATTGCAAGATAGACTATGCACTATGGAGTTAAGCTTGATTAGAAATGCATCTCTTCTAAGTCACGACTAGGGCTAGATCTAATTAAGTGTTGGCTTATTGCCTCATGTACTGTGGGGGAGGTCTAGGTCTAGTTGTTTGCTAAGGATCTACTACTATTCATTTTTCAAACTTTAGAGGAAAGGAACCAAGTTTTGTTGGGGGTTTGTGGTTCTTTGGGGCCAGGGGCCTAGGGTGCATTGGGAGGCTTGGCTTTTCTCACAGGAACCCATTTGGGTTAGGGTCTTGGGGGTGCCTTGGAAGTTCTAGAACAAGGATTTGCTAAAGCCTCTAGCGGGCCACTTTGGGGAGTTTATCTTTTTTGATAAGTTCACTAATGACTTTTCCTTGAGTTTTTGCATTAATAATTGTAATAGTCTTTTTGTGTGTTTGCGTGCATGTTTTGTTGTGAGGTTGTGTATGTGCTTTGCTTGGATTGTGGTGGAAGTGATTGATTGGAATAGTAATAAATTTGTTGGCTTAATTTTTTATATTTTATATGTATTATGACTAAATGTTTAAAGACATTATTTATAAGAAATATGCTTTAAAATACATGCTAGGAATGTTTTAGAAAAATAATAAATATATGGGAAAACAAATTATTTTATGTTCTATTTCAACAGAGATGTTGAGAAACAAAAGAAAGACAAAGGGAAATACACTAAGGTGTACCTCAAGAGCTAAAACATGTATGTTGAGATGTAAATGATTTAAAAAGGAAATACAAGAGAATGCTCATTACTGAGGAACTTAACCTATGAATGACGTTGGAGGAACTTGACCCATGAATCAAGGATATGATGTGCAAATATCATAGCTTTATATTTTATTTTTTGTAAGCATATTAAATATTTTATGTGATGCATTGTTCTTTTTAGTTTAAAATAGTAGAATATAAGTACCCCCTCCATGGCTATAGAAAGGTCATGTGATGACCTTTCAAGGCTCAAAAGATGATAGAAAAATTCACATCGCTGATGACTTGAAAAAGAAGGTGTCTTATTTGATTATGTATCCTAAACTTGCCCTTATCATGAGTCTATTTTGAAAAATCTTTCCTTGCATCTTATGACAATCGTAAATGGTATAGAGATAGATATTATGCTTAAATGTTTTGTAATTATCAAGAGGAATTGAACTTAAGATCTAGCAAAATTTGAATTCTGAAATATGAAAAATTGTTGATTTAAGAATTGAACCTGCAACCTGTGAATATACATATATTATTGATTTTTTATAGTGATCATGGAAAGAATTGAACTTATGACTCATTTGTGCGAGGAAAAAAATAACTTAAAAAAAAAAAGGAAACAAACAGTTTCCAAGAAAGAGTTAGTTACAAGAAACAATCCATTATCTTTTATTCCACCAACAAATAGGGAGATGAGGAAAGGGAAGAAACACATAAGGCAAAGTAACTAAGTGGGACAAAAAGAAAGGGATACAACAGCAGGGAGTGTGGCTGTGAAGGGAACTGTGGTTGCTACAGGAGATAGTATAAAGAAAGAAAATGAATGTTGTAGAGCAATCCAACATTTTGATAATTCCTCCTAGTAAGTAAGAAATCTGGGCAAAGAGGTAAAATGATTCATCTTTGTTATGTTTGATAATGGCTAGCAAGGCTAATTTTCTCAACTTCTCTTTTTGCTTACCTAATCAACTTCACAATGCTTGTATGAAATTATCAAGATTGTTGTTGTAAGCTTGGATTCTTGAATCCTCTATTGCTATTCTGGATCTTTCCACCCATTGTTTGAACTCTCACACCTAGATTACGTGGATGAGGGTTGTTTCTGAAACAATTTAGAAACACCATAATGATTTGCGACATTTTTGGCAAAAGATTGCCAACAAGGGCCAAGGATCCTTGATATGAGGATTGTTACTATTGGTAGAAAGTGAGAGTAGCCTTAAGCCCATGGATAATTGTGAATGTTTTAGAATTGTTGAATTCTTGGATTTTGGTTGGAATTTGGTTGATGAACCCTTCCCCTTTGAATGCATAAATCTTGGGTTTGAGTCTTGATTTATATTTTTTTTTATAGCTTCTTAAGTCTAATTTTGATATCTTTCTATAAGTTTGATGGAGTGGGGGAAAATCTAGGATGTTAACTTATGGTTGTGATTTATGTATTATAGCATATGAGTTGCTTGATTAAATGATTAATGTTATGATGGTTACAAGAGTTAAATTTAGATGATCAAGTTTTGTGAGTGTTGCTAGAAAATATATAATATTATATGCCATTGAACAAATCTGAGATTATTGATTTATCTACCTTTTGTGATCATTTCTTTGGTTTACAAATGTGTAGATAATCCTAATTAGATATTTCTTTTTAGGTTGAATAAAAAAAGAGTTTGAATTTTAAATTTGATGAATCTTGCATAGTTTTTTATTGTGGTAATTTCTTTTCAAAATTATTTCTTAAATCTTAAAATTAATATTGATTGACTTGTTGCAAAGCTAGATCTTGGGGCTATTGATTTTGTTTTAATTTTATATGTTAATGTCAGTTTGCTTGTTGTAAAAAGAAAGTCACTTGTGCATTTTCTTCTTTCAATTGATGTTTTTTGGGGGCTTCAAGTGTTAGCGCTTGTTCCCTTTGAATGTGTGTTACAAAGGTCCTATGTTTGGAGGTTGTTGTCCTCTATCAAATTATTGAAGGAGGTCATCCTAGACCTACCATCTAAAGAAGGGAAGCTTGTGGAATACAAGAACATCCCCTTCAATGATCCGGTCTTGGTTTTGCTACACTATGGACCCCCAACAACATGTGAGATTTGCAGTAAGGGTAATCACACTACTAAAGATTGTAGAGTATGTTCCAAAGATTTTGGGCTGAACAAACAACTAGATGCTAAGGGGTGGGTGTTGATGGAAAAAAAGGGGCACCCCTCTCCTTTACCTTCTTCCCTAGGACATAGTTGGGGGGTGTTGAGGTGGGGAGGAGCTCTCACAACTTGGGGATTGGGTCTCGATTGTGCATGGGACATACTAGCCTATGATGGATCTAGTTGCTAGGAAGATTCTAAAGGATGAAGAACAGTGCTTTATGCTTGTGAATAAACCTTGAAAGGTAGTTAGACCTTTTGTAAAAGAGATATGGAACAAGAAAACGTAGCAAAACATTGACTTAAGATCTCAAACGACCCTCAAAGGGATGTACAAAAAATAGTCTACTAGTAGATCATGAAAATCTTTTCATGGAATTGTAGGGGATAGGGTACCCTCTACAAAATAAGTACCTTGAAAGAATTAGTGCATGATGAAGGTTGTTTGATGGTGTGCCTCTAAGATACTAAGTTGCGCACCATTCACTATAATCTCTTGTGGTGGCAAGACTAGTTTTCCCACTTTGTGGATTGTTGGGGTAGGACAGGGGATTGGCTACCCTCACACATAGTCGTTGATGTAGTAGATGAATCTTCCTAGAGTCTCACTATGTTCTTGCTCTCCTTGGGACTTTTGAATCACGAACGTTTATAGCCCCTAGAATTGGGTTGACCACCTTCGTGAGATCCATAGGATTGTTGGCCAAGTTCCTAACTGTCATGTGTGGTTACTTATTGGGAACTTCAACCAACATTTGTACACATGGGAGAAGATACAAAGAGAGAGTGACTCTTCACCCAAGAGCCATGAAGCCTTGCAAATGCTTTAGACCTATGACCTCATGGATTTGGATATCCATGGTTGCCATTTTACCTAGAGCAATAGACATAAAGGTAAGGACCGGGTCCTATCTAGGATTAATAGGATTTGGGTTAGTACTGAGGTCCTTCTCAACCATGATGTCTTGGTTACTAGCCACAAAAGGAAGGCCTTAGATCATCACACTCTTGTTTGCACTATCTCTAAGCTAGATATGCTGGGGACTGTGCCTTTCAGATTTGAGTAGGTATGGTTGACATAATGGTGGTTACGAAAGATGGTGAAGGACATATGGGGGAACTACCCTATGTAGACATACCCTTGGGATTTTCTAAACCAAGGTATCTTATGTCTCAAGAAATCTATAGACTACAGAGAAGTATTCTTTTAGAATAGCTTAGATGGCCCTCCAACAGAGGGTTTTGGACACTTAGGCTAGATAGAAGAAGGGTGAATCTTTGGAGGAGGAAGAGCATGACTTACTAGTTGAACTCCAGCTATTGGATGGAGAAGAGGAGTACTAGAAAGAGAGATCTAGAGGCCTGTGGCTTAGGGAGGGGGATAGGAACACCCACTTGTTTTTTGTTGCTGCAAAGGCCAATAATCAAGCCAAAAAGATCCACCACATTCTTTAGGGTCAAACCCTCTTACATGATACATAGAGCATTGCTCAAAAGATACAAAAGTATTGGGTAGGGATTTGCACTAGGGGAGAGTTCTCCCTTGTCTCCATCCAAATTTAAAAAGTTATTGGGGAGGAGGATAAAAATAGACTAGCTACCCTATAACTATGTTGGAACTCTTTGAGGCCATGACTATCCTCAAAGCTACTAGGGGCCTAGGGCCTGATGGCTAGCCCATTGAGTTCTTCTAGGAATTCTTTGATATTCTTAATAACATCCTAGATGCCTTCAACCTTATGCTGAAGTGGGGACAGGTTCACCATGAAATTAGTTACAAATGAATTGTGGTCATTCTTAAGATCCCAAACCCCATGGTGCCTATGCTCTATAGACCAATTGGGGTGTGCAATAGACTACTCAAACTCTTCACCAAAATCCTTGTTCAACAGCTACAACCGTTGATGTTGTGTTTGGTTGGTGCTCATTAGGTTGGCTTTGTTAAAGGGAGATATCTACAAGACTAGATCCTGTCGCTTCAAGAAACCATGCACTCCATACAAAGAGCTTGGTTCCATAGTATGTGTATCAAACTTGATATTGCAAAGGCCTACAATACCATTCAATGGAATGCTCCTCGAGACATTATGCTCATGAAGGGGTTTCACCCAAAATTTCTGGCTCTTTGGATCAACTTGCAAGCCATGGGGGCCTACTCCTTCGATTTAAATGCTTGGCTTTGGGGTTTTTCCTCCTCAAAAAGGGGGATCTATCAAGGTGACCCTCTTTCCTCCTATCTTTTCATCATCTCCATGGATACCATGAAATTTTATTGCAAGGAGGAGAAGGTCAAAGGATTAAACATTAAAGGGGTTACTTGCATCATGGAACTTTATGCTGATGACACGACTCTTATGATCCAAGCAGTTGTGCCATAGGTCTTCCCTATCAACATGGCTATGGATAGGATGGCAAAAGAAATTGGCCTGAAGCTAAATAAGGAGAAATCAACAATACACTTCTTTCATATGGAAGGTCCAACTCAAAGGCAAGTTTGTCAGGAGCTTGGAATTTTTTCGTGTACAATTCAAGTCTCTTATTTGGGGATGCCCATGTTTGCCTAGGGTAGATTGGCAACCTGGACTCATTTGATTTAGTGGATCTAATCCTAAGTAGGTGACTAGACCATGTGTTTTTTGATAGGAAAAGAGAAAATGATCTTGGCCATGTTTTTCCTCTTGCCTATTGCTAGATATGTTGCCTTTGTTGTTGCGCCACCAAATGGCATCCTCAACAAAATTGACCAAATTATACAAAACTTTATTTGGTCTAGAGGTAAGGGTGGAGAACCCTACACCTTGTTTGCTAGGACAAGGTGGCTAAGCCTAAGCTTGCTAGAGGTTTTGAGTTCTTGAGGTTTGGAGATTGTCATTTTGATGGGGTATTAGGAAATC
>MNCI01026781.1:0-55901 GCA_015680685.1 Gnetum montanum
TTGCTGGTTTTATGATTAGTCTATGTCTTGGTTGATGCATTTTTAGTCTTTTATAAACTCTTGTGGGTAAGTTCTTAACCATTGTTTCCATATGTCATTTCGAGAGCCTATGGACTCTTTGGTTTGTGGGTCTATCAAGGCATACAAGGCATGGGCATGCTTTGGGGAGGACCCACTAACATTCCTTTTTGGTGCAATTGTTAAGTTCTTTTCCTTAACCATTCTTTGCAATCAACCATTTATTATTTCATCCCCATCCATGACATCCATTTTATTAGCTTCGCCATTGTTATTTCTCTCATCTTCATTGTTCCTTCAGTTTTTCCACCCTATCGCTACTGAAGGATCACTTTTAGTCATGGGGGCCCTGTCACAAATTTTTCCATTCAATTACCTATCTCACCCCTACTACACCTTGGGTAGTTATCATTTAAAAACCTCTAATCCAATATCTTCCATACCCACAACCTAGCCAATGTGCTTATATCGAGGTAAGTTATCAACTACATTATGGCTTATCTATCCTTGCTAATTCATGACTGTGTTGTGTGTGCAGATGGTGATTACAAAAATAATGGACCAAGATACTGGAGATGGAGTGTTTACACAAGGAACAAGTTTGTTCATGGGGCTATGGATGAACAATGGAATGCACATTTCTGACATCGGCAACAATGCACCTCATTTTCTTTTCTCTCTCTCTTTCTCTTCAAGCTATCGGATGAGGGTTTGGATGTCATCTATGTACAATGTTCACCAAAATGGGAATGAACACCAATGTTGTAATATGTTTGTTGATCCATTCACCAGGCACTTTGAGTCTGTTATTCCCTATCACTGTTAGTTCTCATTCAATCAATAATCCCATACCTTTCCAATATTTTGTAAGGAACTCGAGGATGAGTTTTCATTCAATCATGGGAGTATGATGAGCTGTGATATCAGGGCCACGATATCGCATATGTGATATCGAGTACGCGATATTGAAGCCTTCCAAGTAATATTGAACATATGATATCAGGTCCTATCTTTTTGCCTATAAATAAGAGGCAGGTACAATTGGTTTGGCAATAGTTAGTGAATTTAGTCTTAGTCCCTTACCTAAACTCTTGCCTTTTTTCCTTCTCAGAGTTAGAATTGTTTCTGAGTGCCCATAGTAGGAGTCATAAAGCGAATGGATCTTTATTCAATCATTATGTACCTGAGCACACCTTTTGGTTAGAAATAAAGACAAACTTTGTGATAAACCATGCAACATTCAAAATAGCTTATTTAATGTTATTTACCATTCTTTAATGCTTTTCTTAGTTAATTAATGTTCTCTCTCTATCCTTGTTAACTTCCCCAAGTAAGCAAACTCAGTACGACCACTTCAAGCATGCATGGAACACTTGGTAACCCAATAATGATTAGCATTTGGTAATCCCAATAGTGTTGCACTAGTTCAGGATGTGTACGGCAAGTGGGAACGGATCCTGGTGTAGGACTAGTTAGAGCATAGTAAACTAGTTAAATTGAATTGGTTACTTAATTAGTTCACTTCTCCCTTTGTAGCACCAGGACATAAACATAAAAATATATATATAAATCATATACCTCAGGTTTACTTAACCATACATTCATCCCATACAAGTAAGCTTGGGAAGACAATGATTGACTAACCTGTCCTTGTTTTGTAAAGGTGCATAAGCACTTAGTCCTTGGAATTCGACCAGATCGTGCGTGGATGCTCATATTCGTATGGTTGAGTGTAGGGATACCTCACCAATCATCAGCATAACATGCATAATATCCAACATAAGACTAAAGTCGTCCAAGTACTACTAATCAACCTAGGACTAGTTGATAGGTAGAGGAAGAGTAGAGAGTTGATCCTAGAATCAAGTTGCTATTAAGAAATATCAAAAGTATCATGGAGACTCAACTAATTTTGAACTAATATAATTGAAGACCACTAATTCTAATAGAACATTTTATCTATGGGAGTTGTAAAGAAGTCAAGCTGAGCTATGACATTTACATGAGCAATTACAACATCTCATACCATTGGTACTTGCACCTTTTACAATCACTCTAAAAGTGTGGATTAAGTGTTTATAATATGAATTATTCCAAGCACACTAGGTTGGTGAAGAAGCCATGTTCATGAAAGATGTCTTGGAGTAATAGATGAAAATGCTAAAGTCATAGTCCCAAGAGTGGAAAAGGATGTGTCAAGAAAAGGAGAAATAGATACTCTCTCTTCTCTAGTAGGTGCAAGGGTTAGAAGATAAAACTCAAATCATGATCCAATTTTAGGACAAGTACCTGCATATAGAGAAAGAGCACTAGAACTTGCAATAGGAGATTGCAAACAATACTAGCAATAAAATAGATGAGCTCAAAAATATCCATCTAATCAAGCAAGTGAGTTAGGATGTCGAGATACACTGATTGCATAAACTTGTAGCTTTGCTAAACAAATGATTAATAAAGAAAAGATGCAAGATTAAGGATAAATTCAACATCTTACACACCAAACTCTAATAGATGACCATAATTAAACTAACACTATAAGAGAAGATGGACCTTCTAGAAAACATGTACATCCTCCACCATAAAGTAGCTTTCATAATCTTTGAGAGGAGACTCAAGGAGGCTAAGGAGGACATACAGATGAAATGGAAGAGGTATCTTTATATAGTCTAAACATTTCCAAGTTGGCCACGTATAGAGTTGGAAGAAAAACTTCATTAAGCAATGTTTGAGTTGAAAATGGCCCAATGAAAGCTCTTGTAGATGAAGAGTTATCATGAATAGTTCTAGGAAAATGCTAAGTAATGATAATAAGCACTCCTACAAGAGCATGGACTAATGCATAAGCAAAATCAGTAGCTCAAAGCAAGGAATGACAGACATGGAAGCATAACTTTATATATTTCATATGTTTAGACCCATCTCTTCAAGCTTCTTCCTATACTAAACAAGGTTCTTCTTGATTCAAGCTCTAGTGTTAATTTAATTTCTCATTAGATGTACACTACCTAGAACCTACCTCCTCTCAAGAAGAGGAACATAAGATTAGAATTGATAGACCAGTTCATCACTATTCCATTGGGACTAGTAGAAGATATTATGACCGCTATTTATGGGTGGTCCTATCCTACTGACTTCCTGGTAATCAAAGTGGAGAACTGCAAAGGAGATTTTCAATCATCATGGAAAGGGCATGGCTGAGCACCGTCAATGTAAGAATGGATATCAAAGATCTTTCCAGGACATATCTAAAGAAAATCCATTTGGAAATATTAAGAGGAAGAGACTTTCATGCATCGCGTATAGCAATACTAGGTGCAATTGTATGTAGAAACTCTAGGTCATAAACCAATCATCTATCTATGCATGCAAATAGTGTGCACTAGAAATAGAAATTCAAAGGTGTATATATGTAGCAACCACAAAATAGGAGGGTACCCAATGGTTGATCGCTAATTTTGAAAGTAGCACACTTTGCATGAAACAAACTGAGAGCATAACATGTGCATATGTCACAAGCATGGATGAACTTGAGTAGGTTCATCACCAACTCTCTAATGACACAAATGATGATACTCACTGGGAAGATTTGGAAATTCTTGAAAATTTTAAACAAGAGCCTCTTGAACTAAAAATGCTACTAGCTATAATGGAATATGTGTTTTTGAAAAATGGAAAGCTAGTTATAATAATGAAAAACTTGCTCCAAAATAGAAAAATATGTTGTTGAAAGTAGTTGAAAGATATTAGCAGCCTTTTCTTGGTCATATCCTGAACTCACAAGGATTTATCTTAGAATATGTCAACATCGCATCTACACTAACCAGGTAATGAAGCCAAAATAATGGCCACACATGTGATTGAACCCCAAACTAAAGTAGATCATCGAGGAGGAAATCGAGTAATTCCTCAAGGAAGGGTTCATCTATCCTATTGTAGATAGTAAGTAGGTTAGTCCACTTGTAATTGTGCCAAAGAAAGATGACAAGTGGTGGGTCTACATTGATTTTAGGTTGCTGAATATGGCAG
Source organism: Gnetum montanum (assembly GCA_015680685.1). NCBI lineage: Eukaryota > Viridiplantae > Streptophyta > Gnetopsida > Gnetales > Gnetaceae > Gnetum > Gnetum montanum. The sequence continues at coordinate 4,045 of MNCI01026781.1, forward strand.
CATTCAAAGATCATTTTCCATTGCCATTTGTTGACTAGGTACTCGACATCATATCTGGGCATTGCTACTACAGCTTGCTAGAATATTATAGTGGGTACAACCAAATTCAAATTGCATTAGAAGACTAAGCAAAGATAATGTTCACAAATCCCTATGGGACTTTTGCATATCATAAAATGTCATTTGGTCTATGTAGTGCTCTTGCCACATTCCAATGCCTAGTCCTAAGCATTTTTCAATAGAAGATCGATAGTGGTATGGAAATCTTCATGGATGACTTCTCCACCTATGGAGCTACATTTGAGCAAGCCCTAGACTACCTTGAGAAAGTGCTGAAATGATGTGTTGAAACTAACATGTGGCTCAATTAGCAAAAAAGACACCTCATGTTCTAGAAGGGCATTGTACTAGGGCATAGAATATCACAAGTAGGAATTAAGGTGTACATTGCAAAAATAGGGATCATACAAGGAATAACCCATTAGCTAGAAATAGTTAAAGATGTTTAGTCATTTCTTGGACATACTAGCTACTACCAATAATTCATAGAGAATTTCTCTAATATCACAAAACCATTACTTAAGCTAACAAAGAAAGATGTTTCCTTTGTCTAGATCTTAGAATTTGAAAAAGCATCCCAGCAACTAAAAGAAAAGCTTGTAGAAACTCCAATTCTACAAGCACCTGACTGGTCTAGGCCATTTCATATCATGATGGATGCATCAAATTATGCCTTGTTAGTTGTGCTGATGTAGTTAAATGACAGGAAACGACCTTACTACATCCACTACACTAGCCAAAGCATTGTGGGTGCACAACTGAACTACACCACCACAAAGAAAGAATTAATGGTCGTGGTGTTTTCTCTAGAAAAATTCAAGCATTATGCACTTAGATACAAAGTGTTTGTGCACATGGATCATGGTGCCATCCACTTCCTGATGAACAAGCCAATGGTGAGCCCTCATGTCATATAGTAGATGGTGATCTTGTAGGAATTTAATCTCATGATGGTAGATCAAAAGGGCACTAAGAATGTGGTCTCTAATCACTTGTCTCAGTTGCGATGGGATGACAAAGAGGAAGAAATCCCACTCTCTAACATGTTTCCTAATAAACTCCTCTTTGCTGGGGCTATAACTCAAGAAATGCTCAATAAGCTAGAATGGTATGATAACATTCTCACCTATGTTCTCACCTAGGAGATGCCATAAGGGTTGGAACACTAAAAGTAATAGTAGTTTCTTCACTAGATAAAGCACTTCATGGAGATCAATGAACACCTCTACAAGATGTGTGCTGATGGCTTGGTTCATTGGCATGTCCCTGATGTCAATCAAATACGCATTCTCCAAGATGATCATGAACGTCCTTATGGAGGACACTATATTGGGAGATGCATGACCATTAAATTATGATGGCATAGTACTATTGGCCAACACTCTTCAAGGATGCTCATCATTATGTCTACTCTTGTGAATGATGTCAACGATATGGTGGAATGACTACTCAAATGTAGAAACCTTAATAATGGATTTAACCACTAGAACCACTTAACATCTAGGGCATTGATTTCATGGGTCCCATCACACCCATGTCAAATGAAAAGGCATACATCATAGTCATTGTTGACTATTGTATAAAATAGGAAGAAGTAGTAACCATCATCAACTATACATCATCTACTATTGCTTGGTTTATACAACAAAATGTTGCAAATAGGTTTGGTGTGCCATATGCATTACTTTCTAATAATGGAACTCATTTTACAAGCACTACTTTTTGGAAGTTCATGAAATGCTTGGGATTTGAAGATAAACTCACAACACCTTACCATCCCCAAGCTAATGGTCAAGCTACGATTACCAATAGGGAAATCACAAGGATAGTAATAAGAACTGTTAGCAAGTATAGGATGGACTAGAGCATAAAACTCAATTATGCCCTTTGGGCCTATCACTCAACATGAAGACTTCCTATAGGATACTCTCCCTATATGCTTGTGTATGAAAAATTACCAACACTCCCAATTCAATCTGAGCTCCATACACTTTCAACTGCTTGTGACCTCGACCTTGACTTAAATCTAGCCCAAGAAGAAAGACTAATGAATCTCAACTTGCTAAATGAAAATCAATTAATAGCCTTATCATCTAACGAGTTTCACAAGGCCTGTAACAAAAACTGTCATGACCTAAAAATCAAAAAAGTCAAGTTTTAACTAAGAGATAAGGTTCTCTACTAGAACCCCACACATGTACCTCAACAAACTAAGTTCTAAATATTTTGGAAAGAACCATACATCATTTATGAGAATTTTCCTTTTGGGGTCATGATGATCTATAAACCTGAGAGCCCAAATAAGAAACAATTGATCAACATTCAATAAATTAAACTTTTCCATGAGCATACGCCAGCTAACCCAACAAGCAACTTATCAGATAAATAACCTTTCAACTTAGTCATGGTGAAGATGGTCACTCATGCTAACCATACAAAGCAACTTCTCAGTTTTTCAAAATTTTTTGTTTTACATGTTTTTTGTTTTACAACTTTCTATTTTACACATTCTTTATTTTACATCTTTTTTTATGTTATTAATCTTTTCTAATTTTTGTTTTACACCGTTGTTGGTACATTTGATATTTCTTGAACATTTTACACTTTCTTTTATATTTTCTTTTTTTTTTGTGTTATTTTCTAACTTTTTGTTAATAAGTGCCATGTACATTGATCATGCATTACTTGATGGTGGTATGTACTATTTTTGTTATTCAATTGTTGGTGTCTAGTTTTTGGCTTTGAATTTTATTACAAATGATTAGACATGGTTTCTTTTTCATGCAATAGGAAATGAGTGCACAACATCCATCCATACACAAACTCTATGATTTTTCTTGTTTTGGAAATGTACAGTCCCTTTTTCATTAATAAAACCTTAATAAATTTGTGACCTTGGTAGTTTTCAGAATTGAGAAGGATTCAAAGATTTGAACATGGTGTGGCTTTAAGGGCATTCAGTATTCTTTATGCCTTTTTGTTTACTTGGGTGCATGTGTGTTTTCATGAATTTCTTACTGTTCCATGCCAATCAATAAAAGGAAGTTGCATAAGTTCTTGAATGGTGTGGTTCTCATAAAAAAAAAAGAGAAAAGATGAGAATTCAAATCACACCCCTTGGATAGAATAAATGCATATGTCCTTACATGGTGTGGTTCTCATCAGAAAAGAAAAAAACACAAAAAGAAGATAAGGATCCAAAGCACACCCCTTAGACAAAACAAATGTATGTGTCTTTGAATGGTGTAGTTCCCATTTCAAAAAAAATCAATGGGAATTCAAAGCACATCCCTTATATAGAATAAACAGGCTACAAGCATTGGTTATGGGACTAGCCTCTTCTAACTAAGGCCCTTTTGCACTTCCTATTTCTTTTCTAATTTCGAACAATGGCTATTCTGTTGGAGCACTCTTGTGTCTCAATGGATGGATTGGCCTTAGAATGATGATGTGAAATCATTGAACATGGTTGGTTTTGGTCGAGACTAAGGATGAATCCTACCAAGTAATTTAAGCACAAAATCCACAAGGGACTTCATGTGACTGTAATTAGGAACTCCATTCCACTCTTTCTAATCCATCTATGCTCTTCATGTCTCACCTCACTACCAATTTTATGTTTTGGTTTGATGTCTTGCTTTGATGTGTCAAAATTCTTAGTTGGTTACTTCTGGGTTCTTGTACTTAACCTTCTATAACCATTAATCATCCACAGAGCCCATGAACTCTTTGGTCTGAAGTTATGCAAGGGCATAAAAGGCCTATGCATACTTTAGGGAGGATCCACTTGCATATCTTTTGGCTGGGTTAGTTAAGTTATTTACCCTTAAACACTCTTACAATCAATTTTTTTTTGTTTAGCCCATCAATGACATCCAATTGTGCACATCTTCACAACATTTTTTAGTAAACTTTCCTTTTTATTATTGTGAATTCTTATACCCTCTTTAGATATTTCCTTATATTAAACCTTTTCAAATTTAATGGACCACTTAATTTAACTGACCCTATCTGTCAACCTTCCTGCTAACACTACTCAAGAAACCAATCAACCATAATACGACCTAGCCAAGTGTAACCATCAATGAGACAAGGCATTTAATAGTTATGTGTTACACATTGCATTTGAATAGAATAATATTTTCTTTAATGCATTTTACTTCCTTGATCTTTACTTAAATGCATTTGAATTAAGTAATTTATTTTTAGTTGTTAATGAACATGAGCATGATCACTCAAGCATTTATATAGTACTTGGTAACCCATCAATGCTTAATGTTTGGTAGCCTAGCAACACTATATGTGTTTAGGAAAGTGAGGTGATTACTTATGATAGGCTAGATAGACAATAATGAAATAGATTTTAAATTAATCTACTCTTCATTATTGTTGTTGGTGATCAATTCTATAAAATATAAAATAAGAGAAATCATATATGTTAATTACACTTAAACTATACCCTTGAACCTCCCAAGTGTATTTGGGAAGACAATGAACATTTGCAATGCCCATTTCACCTCCTAGAAGAACTAGTGTACTAGATAACTATAGGTCCATAGAATTCGATCAAATCGCACATAACACCTTAGTGATTCATATGGTTGGGCATAAGGGTACCTCACTGCTCATTAGCCATCATCGACTATACATCTTCTATTGCTACTTAGTGTGTACAAAAAAATGTTGTAAATAAGTTTGGTGTGCCACATGCATTACTTTTTTATAATGGAACTTACTTTACAAGTATTACTTTTCAGAAGCTCATGCAATGTTTGGGGGTTGAACACAAACTCACAACACCTTACCATTCCCAAGCTAATGGTCAAGCTAAGGTTACCAAACAAGAAATAACAAGGATTTTGACAAGAACTGTTAGCAAGTATAGGAAAGACTAGAGCACAAAACTCAATAATTTCCTTTGGGCCTACCACTCAACATGGAAACTTCCTATAGGCTATTCTTCCTATAAGCTTGTGTATGGAAAATTACCAATACGTCCTATTCAATCCAGGCTCCATATACTTTCAATAGCTTGTGACCTCAACCTTGACTTGAGTCTAGCCCAAAAAGAAAGATTAATGAATCTTAATCTGCTAGATGAAAATCAATTAGTAGTCCCATAATCAAACAAGTTGCACAAGGCCTACAACAAAAAGCATCATGACCTAAAAATTAGAAAAGTTAAATTTCAACTAGGAGATAAGGTTCTCTATTGGAACCCCACACACGTACCTCAATGAACTAAGTTTCAAATATTGTGGAAAGAATCTTACATCATTTATGAAAATTTTCTTTCTAGGGCCATGATAAGCTACAAACCTAAGAGCCTAGATAAGAAATAGCTAGTCAACATTCAACAAACTAAACCTTTCCATGAGTATAAGCTAGCTAATATTAAAAAAGCCTCATCGGATGGAAAACCATGCTCCATATTTTAGATCTCCTCCTTTCAACTTAGTCATGGTGAAGATGGCCATCCATGCTAACTATATAAGTCACTCCTTAGTTTTTAAACTTTTTATTTTGCACATTTTTTGTTTTACACATTCTTTATTTTACATCTTCTTCTTTTCATGTTATTATTCTTTTTTAATTTTTTTTTACGCCATCATTAGTACATTTGATATTTCTTGAATATTTTGCACCTTTTATATTTTCTTTTATTTTATTTTGGTGTGATTTTCTAACCTTTTGTTAATAAGTGACAGGTACAATGGTAATGCATTGCTTGATGGTGGTATGTACTATTTTTGTTATTTGACTGTTAGTGTCTAGTTTCTGACTTTAAATTTCATTATGGATAATTAGGATGGTTTCCTTTTCATGTAATAGGTAGTGAGTCCACAACATCCACCCATTTACAAAATCTATGGTTTTCCTTGTTTTGGAAACATGTAATCCCTTTTCCATTAACAAAACTTTAATAAATTTATAACTTTGGTAGTTTTCAAAATTGGAAAGGATTCAAAGATTTGAATAGGGTGTCACTTCAAGGGGATTTAGTATTCTTTGTGTCTTTTTGTCTACCTAGGTGCATGTGTGTTTTCATGGATTTCTTACCATTTCATATCAACCAATAAAAGGAAGTTGAATATGTCCTTGCATAGTGTGGTTCTCAAAAGAAAAAAAATGATAAGAATTCAAATCATACCCCTTGGACAAAATAAATGCATACATCTTTGTATGGTGTAGCTCTCATTAGAAAAAAATGATGGAAATTTAGAGCACATCCCTTAGACACAATAATGGGCTACAAGCATTGGTTATGGGACTAGTTCCCTCTAACTAAGGCCCTTCCTCACTTCTTGCTTCTTTTTTCTTCTCTAATAAGGAATGGTGGTTTTTTTGTGGAAGCACTCTTATGTCTCAAGGGATGGACTAGTGTTATAATGATCATGCAAAGTCACTAAACGTGGCTGGTTTTGGTATGGACTAAGGATGGACCCTATCAAGTCATTTAACCATAAATTCCACAAGGGGCTTCATGTGACCTTAATTAGGAACTCCATTCCACTCTCTCACATCCATCTATGCTTTTCATGTTTCACCTCATTGCTAATTTCATATTCTGATATGATGTCCTGGTTTGATGTGTCAGAATTTTTAGCTAGTTTCTTTTAGGTTATTATACTTAACCTTCTATAACCATTAATCATCCACGAAGCCCATGGACTCTTTGGTTTGAAGTTATGCAAGGTCATAAAAGGCTTATGCCTACTTTGGAAAGGATCCACTTGCATGTCTTTTGGTTGGGTTAGTTAAGTTCTTTACCCTTTGACATTCTTATAATTAAATTCTTTTTGCTTACCCCATCAATGACATCCCATTGTGCACATCTTCACAACATTTTTTAGTGAACTTTTCTTTTCATTATTGTGAATTCTTAAACCCTCTTCAAATATTTCCTTGTGTTAAAATTTTTCAAATTTAATGGACTGCCTATCTCTTTGACCCTATTTGTCAACTTTCCTACTAACACTACTAAAGGAATCAATCTACCACAATCACAACTTAGTTGAGTTTAATCACTAATGTGACAAGGCATTTAATAGCTATGTGTTACAAATTGCATACTAATTCATAATTCTATTATGATTGAAGTGGGAAGCATGGATTGGAGCAAGACTATCTTCACCATGGATGATGCGGTAGTACCACACAAGGAGGACTGTTCATGCTCATTGGATCTTCTCTTTCATTCTTCTACTACCTGTTGGATGTCAGTGTTATCTAGGATGTTCACTTCTCTTATCATGAACACTGAATTTTATAAAAATTTATAACTTTGTACAATTGGACACTTAGAGTTTGTCTATTCCATCCAAGTCAATTTCTATGTTAGTAAATAATCCCATACCTACCTAATATTTTGTAAAAAAAAAAAAAAAAAAAGACATCCTCTTCTTCACTTGAGAATGAGTTTTCATTCACTCATGGAAGTATGATGAAACATGTTTGTTCATTTGCTCTAACATCGAAGCTATGACGTGAGGGTCTTGATGCAACATCAGGTATCCAAAGTTGGGGGTATACACTAGCCTATAAATATATCACTTGGACTCTTGATTTGAAATTCAATTTTTAGTTTTCAGTTTTTAGTTAAAGTAGCAAAGCTCTTGTAGTTTATTTTCTGAAAAGTTAAAATGTTTTCTGAATGCCTACAAAAGGAGTCTAAGCATGTATGATTCTTTGTTCAAACATTGATGTACCTAAGCATAGTAGTGTGATGGGAATCAAGACGAACTCTTTTGACAATCCTTGCAGCATTAAGAATAGATTACTATTTCTATTAATGCTCTTTACTTTCATGCACTTCACTTTAATGCATTTGAATTGAGCAATTACTTTCCAACAGTTAATGAATGCAAGAACAACCACTTCAAGCATACATATAGTACTTGGTAACCTAGTAAAACTTAATGTTTGGTAGCTTAGTAGCATTGTATGTGTTTAGGATGTGTCCAAGAAAGTGGAATGGTTACTTGTGTTAGGCTAGCTAGGCAGTAGATGAATTAGATCTTTAGTTACTTTACTTTTCATTCTTACTGTAGGTGATCAAAATTATAAAACATAAAATAAGAAAAATCATGTACCTCAATTACACTTAAGCCATACCCCTGAGCTTCACAAGTGTAGTTGGGAAGACAATGAATGTTCTCAACACCCATTTCACTTCCTAGAAGAGTTAGTGCACTACAGAACTATAGGTCCATGAAATTCAATTAGATCACACGTAGTGCACTAGAGAAATATAGGTCCATGGAATTCGATTAGATCACGCGTAAACACCTTAGTGATTCATATGGTTGGGCGTAGGGGTACCTCACCACTCATCAGTATCTAATTTGGTATTGGAAATTTTTTATCATGATTGCTAATAGATTGCTGTAATTTGCAAGTGTGGTAGTGCATCCATTTCAGTGTATTTTTCCACTTATGGTAAGTTTGATGCACATAGGCCATCAAAAATACATTGGGTGCTATAAAAGGTATGTTGGCTTTGAAAAATACATTGGCTTCATTAAAAATACATTGGTCTTGGAAAGATATGCTAGCTTTCATGACATCTACATTAACCTTTTTATGAAAATCAAAGCCCAACAATTCCTATGCTAACTACAAGTGGTTCCAACATATTAATTACTTTGACCAACATAAAACCCATGAAAACCCCAAATTTGATGATTCCCAAGATATTTTTAGCCTTTCCAAGCCCAAATACATACATGACATAGCTTTTCCATTTAAGAAGTGAGGCAATAACAACCTATGAGGCATTTTTTATTCTTAATAAGTTAAAGTATGTAATATTATAGCCTGTGAACTATAAACCTCACATTTTACAAGAAAATACTACCTCAAGTTTTATGGTGAAGGTTATGAATTTCAACATGAATTTTCTTGGTGGTGTTTTAGGCATGATTCATTAGCTACATAATCAAGTGCATAGAGGAAATGTTGGTGATAGACCTATGATGGTGTTTTTTATTCTTTGTTGATGTCTCTTAGGTCAATCCTCAAAACATCAATAAAGAGGGACCAATGAAACACCATAAAAAATTCATGTTCTAGTATTATTTTTCCTAACACCCATCATTATAACCTTTATCATTGAAAATTAAGGTAGTATTTTCGATGTAAAGTGTGAAATTTACAGTTCATAGGCTAAAATCTCACACATCTTAACTTATAGAGGTTAAAAACTGCTTCATAATTTGTGAATGCCTCATTTTCCAAGTGAGAAAAGTTGTATTTCACATGTACCTAGGCTTGGGAAGGCTAAAAATGCCTTGGGAACCACCAAATTTTGGTTTTTCTTAGTTTTTATATTGGCCATAGCAATTTGTACGTTGGAACCATCTACAACCAATATATAAATGATGGGATTTTGATTTTTATGGTAGGAAAACATATGGGCAGCATATAAATTTAGGCATTAAATTTTTACGCTAATATGTTAAGGTTGGATGACCTGTAAAAACCTACAATTTACAGTAATATGTTAACAATCATGGCAAAAATTTTCAGCAATAGACCAGACACCATGTGACCTATATAAGCCAAAGACTACGACATCCAAAGGACTTTTGGCAAATTTGCATTTATGATTAACCAAATACTTTCAAAATAATGCAGATTCACCAGAAGTTCAACAACAACTCCATCACCATAGCATAGATCCAATGCTAGAGAGAGAGCAAAGAGTTGTAGGAGCAAAGCTTGGAATCACGAGGGAGTGAAGCTAATTGCAAGACATACTCTACCAACTTCATGAAGCTTCAAGCATCCTCTATTTAGCTCTTTAATCCATTCAAAGTAGTAAAACTTGTACCCAATTTGAACTTTTCTTACATAAATAATTTATTATTTTAATAAATATTTTGCAATTCATTTATTCAATGCAAGTCTAGTTTGGATTTTTCTAGAATTAAATCTACATTTTCAATTAAATTTATTATCATCATTTTACAAATCATAATTCCTTGGGTGATCGACAAGACTATCTAAGGTGCTTTGGATCCTTACCTTAAGGACTATGAGATCCAAAGCTAAACTATTTGACTATGAAATCTTTGAATTTCTAGCATCAAATTTCTTAGGTGTTACATCTATATAGTATCAAGGAAAAATGGGTCTAAATTTTTCAAGGCTTGGGACAGTGGCCAAAACATGATCTAATAAAAAAAATCTCATGTTAAATTGGATATTATTAGCCATGGTATCTACTATTTGGCCTATAACTGATTATTTATGAAATAAACTAGATGGAAGAACTTGTTGGTTTCAACAATAGCTAAAACTTTTAAATGTAGGGTAGAAATAGAGATAACATGAACTTGAATAGATATTCAAAGTACAATAAAAATGAGATAATGGAACTTGAGTTCATTAAAGTTAGCAAAACTCTTCTTGTAGCTAAAAAATATGAAAATGTTTGATCCTACCAAATGCAACTCTTGTCCATTCACCAATATGATGTTCTCTACAATCACCACCGTATTCTCATTTTGGGTATCTTATTCAAAATGATTAGACAAGGGAACTCCATATAATTCATAGCTCTAACTGAGACTGACATCTATTATATATTTTGGCCTTTGAATAAATTTCAAACAATTTCCACTATAATCTTTCTCAAAGAAAATCTAATTGATAACATCTCTAATTAAATTTTCCCTAGGTCTAAAGCCAATTTTATGTAGGCCTGTATATTGATAGAAGCTCCTCCATTCATATTCTTTACTAACTGCATTTATAAATAACTGGTGGGAGTAAACATGATTAGTATAATGANATTTATAAATAACTGGTGGGAGTAAACATGATTAGTATAATGATAAAACATTTGGTTGGATCTTCCTCATTCGAGTTCTAAAGGTTTAAATATTTTTCTAATTTGGTCCATCTTCAGAGTTGAAAAACTAATCAATCATAACTCTATAAATATTCTATCAGCACTTGAACTGGCACATCCCAAAATAGCAAATTGGGTTCTTCTTTGGTTTTGATGTACTTCTTTGACATCTTGAGTATCTGGCCTATTGTTCACTTAGATTATCTTGATAATTTTGAATCACACTCTTACTCTAGCACTCTACATAATCTCTACAAAATTTGTGAAACTTCTTCAACAGTTATATGCATAATGGTGGTTGGTATAAGGATTCACATAAATTTAAGGAGGATTTGAAATTCAATATTGTTTGAATGGCCTTTAGATTTAGTCCTTAAACTCCTTCCTTCAGCATACTTTGAACCCTACTTTTCTTGATTCTTAGTCATTTTATTTTAAAATACTAACAAATCTTCACCATGTGGCAATTTCCTTGATGTTCGATGAAATGGAAAAATTTGGTTTTCTCGCATTTGGAAAGTAGGATAATGGCTGATCTTCCCATTTTGGTTCATATCCTCTTTTATTTCATGACTTGAATTGGAATAGTTTAAATTTTTCCTAATTACAAAGCAAGAGAAATGGCATTTTCTCCATTTGAGACCAAGTTAATGAAATGGGGTAGAATGTGTTTTTTTCTTTTTTTTCTTACTTCAAGCTATTTGATGAAATGGGAAAAATTGGCTTTTCCCCATTGGAAAGTAGAGTAATAGTCATTTTTTTATTTTTGTTTCTAGAGTAATCACCTTTTATCTAGACTATGAGGGCTAATTCTTGAATTCACCATTATATTCTAACTTGAGTTCCTATCCTTTAAATGGAATTTTGTGGGTAAAGTTTACTTGGTCTTCGAAATGGAAAATTTATGGCTTATTTCAATAGTGAAATAGAGAAAACAACAACCATCCCACTTTTTCCGTAAAATGCCTTTTGAAAGGGAAAATTAGAAAATTAGCCAAACAACAAAATGGACCATATGTGCTTTACCCCATTTTGAATGGTATCTTCCTAGCCATTTTATCTATCTCAAACTTCATAAAACCATTTCCATTTTTAAATGGAAAAACTATGCACTAGCCAAGTATGAAATGGAAAAAATTTGTTTTGCCCCATTTGGGAAGTGGGATAATGGTCATTTTACTCATTTTGATTTTGAGCGAAAAAATCAAGTATCATTAACACTTAAACTAGATCACTTGGATTTCCCCCATTTTGCAAATGGGACAAAATTGGTTTATTCTAACTCACTAGTGGGATAAATTAGAGTTATCCCATTTAACAGGTTAAATGGCCATAAATCCATCTTAAGGTAAAAGATCCAAAAAGTAACTTGAACAACTAAACTCATATTGTTACCTTAGATATTTTACCAAGTTCACTATGAATATTCCTCATTCTTACTCATTTGCTATTGTGGATGCTAAAGCCAAAACACTTATTATTTGAGTTTCTTTTGATGAGAGTCTCCAAAGACTTCCCCTATGCTAGTGGCTCAAAAGACAATAATCGTTAATGAAGTATATGCTCCCCTTAAGTATATGTTAATTTCTTCCCAACTTCAAGCTTCAATTATAGGAAGAGTGACATTCTCCCATTAAGACTTTTAGGATCAGCTTATGGGGATGCAATCCTAATATTTCTTGAAAACATAGGATGGAATGAACAACAATTTTGGCTTAAAAATATATCTACATAAAAATTTTACAATCAAGTATGGAGACTAAGGTCTTCCATTAGATATGTAATTTTATAGTAAATCATGAAACAACCAATTTTAATGCAAATGGAAAACACCAATAGTTTTCTACTAGAAAGGAACCCTTTTTATATGAAGAAGGAAATTATCATTCGACATTAATAGTCTCCAACTTTTATTATGCATCTATTGCTTGAATATCCTTTACTGAGTCATCTTACCTTTATAGGAATGCATTCTTGAAACCCATTAGATTATGCATCACAATAAATCTGTAATGTCATACCAAGATCAAGCATGGAGACTTTTTGAAGCCAAAGTCCCCCATTAGTAATATAAAAGATATTTTTCAAAATTTTCAACATAGATATCAACACAATAATTTTCCTTTAGATGTTTAGCAAAAAAACTACTTGAATAACAATCAAGGTTCATGAAACCACTACATACTAGTTAAGGGCCCAAAACTTGATTTATCAATATTCATAACAAATCTTTCAACCATTTGATGCTTCAATTATATAGCTCGACAAATAATGCATGCATAATATCTTCATCAAATGAGCTAGATCACAAGGTATATATATGTTCTAATGATACAAGCTTATTGAACCCTATCTTATAAGTTCTTGTACCTTGATCCTTCCTTGAGATAATTAATATCCATTAAAATTTTAATGGTCATATACTTTGAGGTAGCTCATTGCAAGAAACATTCAAGTAGAGATGAGGAAGGAAAAGGCTATATGGAATACATCTGTGGTAGAAGGACAAACATATGCATATGCCAAAGTCATAACTACCTTAGAGGAAGAAAATACGAAATTTGATGTAGATAATACAAGGTTGAAAAATATTAAAAAGCAAAAAAAAAGGTCTTGAAGAAAGCATTTATCAATTAAGAGGATAATTGATTAGAGTCAAACAAGACATAAATAAGTTGACCAAAGAAAACTAAATCTTATCAATGAAATAAGTTTGTGCCATTCAAAAAAAATTAGCAATTGAGATTAATGCATGGTAGAATGAGGCCATGAAGCACAAAAGGGTCAAAGAACATTCAAAGACTAGGTGGACATGTACAAGAAAATCAATGGAAAATAAATTTAGATGGCCAAGGCCAAGATTAGTTTAATCATAGCACATATACATAATTGGCAGCCAATTCTAGATAGCTTAGCCCATGTCCACTAGCTTGAAGTAAATAACAAAGACCTTTAGATTGAAGATCTCATAGAGTACATAGGGTTAGCAAACCTTCAGTATGCTAATCTAGCCATGTTAACAACCGGTAGACTACGAGATAAGTTCAAGCAATAGGTAGTTATTGTATATGCACTATATGAGGAGTTTGCAAATAGGAAAGATGCTCAATAGAAACTACAAGTTGCAAAGTCTAAACTCGAAATAGTAAAAGCTAGGTACCAAGGTTAGAAAGATGTAGCAACAAACCTAGTCCACTGAATGACTAACTACCAAGAATTAAGAAAGGTCGCTAGCGAATTTGCAGAAGACAAAAGATAGTTTGCAACTTGGTATGTGAAAGCTAACAAGATGTTTCCATAGCTACCATGCCCATGGAAAGTACCAATGCCATTAAACATCACAAAATTGACATGGATTGTACATGATCCTAGGTTAGAGTAAGAGAAGCTTTAGGAACTTCTTAATTATTACCAAATCTAGAAGCCTAATGACAAAGGAAAGAAGTTAATGGAGGAGGTACCAACACCGAGTACTTAAAGATTGCATCAAGATCTTTCATTTTTTTTGTTTTATTTTATTTACTATTAATTATGTTCATCATGTTATGCATGATACTTTTGTAAAAGACCCCTTAAACCACAATGTGGCATTCAAAGTTAAGTAGTCATGTATATAAGTAGTCTTTTCATAGTTTGAGTATACCTCCTAATCTTGTAAGGAACTCTATCTTTCTTTTGTTTTAACTCAAGGACAAGTTTCTAGTTAGTCATGGAGGTATGATGAAACCTATTTTTGTGAGCTATGATATCACATCTACAATATCGTATCTACAACATCACAACTCCACATACATCATTATTGATGCGATGTAGTGGGTCTTGTTTACCCCTATAAATACCAATACTTAGTCATACTAATGAACAAATTTTATGTCACCCTTAGTGAAACTCTTGTAGTTTGTTTACATAGTTTACACTTAGCAATAGAGTGAATGCCCATGGTGTGGTGTTAAACAATTGAATGGAATCTTTATTCAAGTGGATTGTACTTAGGTATAGTTCATAAAAAGAAACAAGGATTGAGATTGTTTACCATCATTGTAGGATCCACTTAGTTTATTTATTTTACTTAGCTAATTTCTTTTCTTAGTTTAATTTTCATTTATTTAATATGCTTACTTTAGCTTAGTCTTTTACATTTCTCAATCACTTTACTTTTTCCTGCTTATTAGTAAGGCAAAATAAGTATAAATGGTTTTGATCATATAAATGTAATCATTTGGTAATCTCAATAGTGTTATTTCTTGGTTTGCCCAGTGACATAATACTTAGTAACCAAGTAATGGTTACATGAGCCCAAGACATATACAACAAGCCAAAAATAGTTGCTCATTGCCATAGGATAGAGTAGATTTACATTTCTTTCATCATTGAGATTTAGACCTTATTCTCACTTTCATTATGTTTTCACTTAGAAGTAACATTAGCCAACAACATCAAGCTATCATATGTCTTACTTAGAGTTAAACCATACACTTGCACTTCACTAAGTCAAAGTGGGAAGACAATGATCATGTATTGATTATCAACTTTTAGCATATTTACATTGTCCATCTATGGATTACAATCTAGTCATGTTTATGCACTCATGACTTGTATGGTAGAGTGTTGGGATACATAGCCACTTATTAGCTTCCTAGGCCTCCCTTTGCAAGCCCTTCATTCTTTTCCTTACCTTCTTCTGGGCCTCACCCTACATCAAATCCACCATGCATCTTTGTAACTCTTCAACACTTACAAATCCATCATTATCATCATCCATGACCACCTGTATTCCAACCCCAAAAACTTCACTAACCATGATAGCATTAACATGTTGCTTTGCAAACATGATCCACACCACAAGTAATACTCTCCATCCTAGAATTCCATTGGCATTGGCTCACTAACTTGTCCACTACCACATGAAGAAGCACATCCTTCTATACCACCCACATCAACACAACATAACCCTAGTCTTGGGTCTACTCAACAAACCTCTTCACTCATCTGGAAAGCATAGATAAGATATAATGTAATTGATACCTTGCTTCGATATGAAGCACATTGGTTAGGTTGTGGGTATGGTAGATACTAGGTTAGAGGTTTGTAACTAATGATTATCGAAGGTGTAGGGGTAAGATAAGTAATGGAATGGAAAAATTTGCAATAAGGCCCCCATGACTAAGAGTGAACCTCTAATAGCAATACAATGGAAAACAAAAGAAAAAGGAAGATAAGAGGAATAACAATAGTGAAGCCAATAGAAATGCATAGAAAGGCAGAGAAAAATGGATGTCATAGATGGGGTGAAATGAGAAATAGTTGATTGCAAGACATGTTTAAGGGAAAGATCTTAACAATTACACTAAAAAGGAATGCCAGTGGATCCTCCCCAAAGTAGGCTCATGCCTTTTATGCCCTAACAAACCCACAAACCAAAGAGTTCGTAGGCTCTAGGAATGACATATGGAGACAATAATTAAGAATTCACCCACAAGAATTTACTAGAGAATAACAATGCGTTGACTAAGATATAGACTAATCATAAAACTAGTAATGAGGTAAAATACAGAAAGCAATATGTAAAGAGAAGAGAGAATGGAATGGAATACTAAAATCAAGGTTGTGTACAATCCCTTGTGTATTACGTGGTTAAGGTAACTTACTAAAATTTAATCCAAATCCATATTCAAACTAACCACATCTAGTGGCCTCGCATCAATACACTTGACCAACCCATCCTTCTAAAGCAACAAGAATGCTTCCACAAAGCCCCCACCATTCCAACAAGAGAAGAATAGAGAAGCACGAAGTGAGAAAGGGCCTTAGTTAGAGGGAACCTTCAGGCATGGGTAACATGTCTTTCTAGTGCCATAACCAGTGCTTGTAGCCCATGTTCCTTTATTATGTCTAAGGGGTATGCTTTGAATTCCCACCAATTGTGTTTTGTTTAATTTTTTTTTCTTTTTTGAAGTGGGAACCACACCATGTAAAGACTTATTTGATTCATTCAACTTCCTAATATTACTCAACAGCGAAATGGCAGAAAAATTATGGAAAGTATCCAAGTACCCAAGAGAATGGCCAACACAAATGGGTCGAATCCCCTTGAAGTCACACCCTTTTTTAATCTATTTAAATCTTTTCTTTGTTTGAAGAATACCAAGCCATAAATTCATTAATAGGTTTTCTTAGAAAAAGGGATAGTACATTTCCAAAATAAAGGGATACCATAGAGTTGAATGGATGACATGGACTCATTACCTATTTTATCAGAAGAAACCATATCTTAGTGTTAACATTAAAAGTCAAAGGTAAAAATCAATAATTAGCAATCAACACTATTATAATATAACCCACCATCATGAGCACTTATTATGTGATGAGTGAGAATAAATCAAACAAAATGTAACAAAGAAAGAAATAGTGAAAATGCCAACAATGGTGTAAAACAAAAACAAGTAAATACAAAAAATTTGTAAAATAAAAAAGACAAAAGAAATTAAGGACTTAGAATACTTAGCATTGATGGCCATCTCCCCCATGATTGAGTTGGAAGGACGAGATCCAAAATAATGAGCAATGTTGTCCATTAATAGAGTTAGTGTTAGTACTAGATATTTTAGGCTCATGGAAAGGTTTGGTTTACTAGATGTTGACCAATAATTTTCTATCTAGGCTTCTAGGTTTATAGATCATCATGACCCCTGAAGGAAAGTTTCATGAATGATACAAGGTCCTTCCCACAATGTTTGAAATTTAGTTCATTGCAACACATGCGTGGGATTCCAATAAGGGACCTTATCTCCTGGTTGGTATGTAACTTTTCTAATACATAGGTTATGACGTCGCTTGTTGAAGACCTTGTGCAATTCGTTGGATGATAGGGTGGCTAATCAATTTTCATCTAGTAGGTTAAGATTCATTAACTATTCTTTTTGTGCTAGATTGAGGTCAAAGTTAAGGTCACATGCTATAGATAGTGTATGGAGCTCAGCTTGGATAGGAAGTGTTGGAAGTTTACTATACACTAACTCATAGGGAGAATAGCCTATAGGGAGTTTCCACGTGAAGCAGTAGGCCACAAGAGCATCATTCAATTTGGTGCTCTAGTCTTGCCTATATTTACTAATTATTCATGTCAATATTTTTGTGATTTCCCTATTGCTGACTTTGGCTTAACCATTCTCTTGAGGATGATATGGTGTAGTTAGTTTATGTTAAACTCCTAAGCGTTGCATCAACTTCTGAAAAGTCACACTTGTAAAATGTGTACTATTATCTAAAATAAGTGCACAAGGCACACCAAACCTATTTATGATTTGTTTTTGAACAAATTATGCAGCAGTAGATGATGTACATTCAATAACAGTGGCTACTTCTACCCACTTTGTAAAATAGTCAGTAGTAACAATAATGTATGCTTTTTCATTGGACATCGGTGTAATAGGCCCCATAAAATCAATAACCCATATGTCGAAGGGTTCTAAGGATTGAATCCATTGTTGTGGACCCTCCATTCTAGCAATCATTCCCTCATCACGTTGGCAGCACTCACAAGATTGGACAAAATGATGGGCAAACCAAAATAATGTAGGCCAATAATATCCTACAAGCAAGATTTTAATGGCTTTTCATCTCCTAGTGTAATGACCCCCAAAATTACCCTCATAAGCATTTTTGAGAACTTGCAATTGATCTACATCAGGAACACACCATTGGACCAAGCCATCAAAACATACCTTGTAAAGGTGTCTATTTATTTCCATGAAATGTTTGACTCTGTGAAGAAACTATTGTTTCTTTTTAACGTCCAGCCCTTGTAGCGTTTCTTGTGTGAGAAGATAGGTAAGAATGCTACTATACCAATTTGTATCTATGGGTAATTGATTGTTTATTACACCTACAAAGAGGAGTTCATTAGGGAAGTGATCAGAAATTGGGTATTTGTCCTCTTTACTATCCCATCGCAACTGAGATAAATAATTGGCAACAACATTCTTGATGCCTTTACGATCGATCATCGTAAGATCAAACTCTTGCAAGATCATGAGCCATCGTATGATGCGAGGGCTCATCGTTGGTTTATTCATAAGGAACCGAATTGCACTATGATCTATGTGTACAAATATCTTATAACCTAATACATAGTGCCTAAATTTTTCTAGTGCAAACACCACAACCATTAACTCTTTTTCTGTTGTGGTGTAGTTGAGTTGTGCACCAACAATACTCCAACTTGCACATTGAATGTAATAGGGATGTTTTTGATCATCTAACTATGTAAGTATGACTCCTAAAGAGAATTTGGATGTGTCAGTCATTATATGGAATGGTCTGGACTAGTCAGGAGCTTCTAGAATAGGTGTTTCTATGAGCTTTTTCTTTAAGATTTGGAAAGTTAGCTCACATTCCTTGGTCCATTCAAAGGGTACATCCTTTTTAGTTAATTCTACCAATGGTTTTATGATCTTCGAAAGGTTCTCAATGAAGCATTTGTAATAGGCAGTATGTCCAAGGAATGATTAGACGTCTTTTATGGTTTCAGGTTGATAAGTGATTCCTTGGATGACTTTAATTTTTTTAGGATCTGCCTCTATCCCTATTTGTGAAATTTTATGCCCTAATACAATGCCCTCTTGGACCATTAAATGGCTTTTCTACCAATTGAGCTTTAGGTTGGTTTTAACACATCATTTTAGTACTTACTCTAATCGGTCCAAGGCTTGTTCAAAGTCTACTCCATAGGTGAAGAAATTATCCATGAAAACCTCCACACCATTTCCTATTTTCTGCTAAAATATATTAAGAACCAAAAGTTGAAACATTGTTGGGGCATTGCACAAGCCAAATGGCATTTGCCTATATGCAAATGTCCCCCAAGGACTTGTGAATATAGTTTTGGCTTGGTCTTCTGGTGCTATCTAAATTTGATTGTACCCAATGTAACCATCAAGAAAACTATAATAACAATGCCCTATAATGGTATCTAAAACTTGGTTAATGAATGGCAATGGAAAATGGTCTTTAAATGTTACCATGTTTAATAGCCTAAAGTCTATACACACCCTTCATTAACCATCTTTTTTGGGCACAATGACTAATGGACTAACCCATTCACTGTCAACGATGGGGTAGATGAACTTGTCCTTCAGAAGTTATTCAATTTCTTCTTTAACTACTTGCTTAAGCTTTGGGTTTAGTTGTTTTTGTAGTTGTCATCGAGGCTTCATAGAGGGGTCAATGTAAATTCTATGTTGGCATATCCTAGGATCTATTCTAGTTAATTTGGGATATGACCAAGCAAAGGCTTTTGACCATTTGTTTACCATCTTCAGTAGTCTTTCTTTTTATTGAGGAGCGAGCTTAGTATTAATGATTACCAGTTTTTCATTCTTGAGAAATGTATACTTCATATCAATAGGCAATGGTTTTAACTCAAGGGGCTCTTGCTTAAACTCATCAGGGATTTCTAGGTTCCCCTAGTTAATATTTTTGGTGTCAGTACTTGGAAGTTGTCAGTGGACTTGCTCTAATGCATCTATGCTATCAATATAAGCACAAGTCAAGCTATTAGTTAGTTCCATGCATAAAGTTGAATTACTCTTTTGGTTAGCTATCATCCATTGGGTGCCTTCCTGTCTTGTGGCTACTACATACAACATCTTTGTACGTCAATTACTCATGCACATTGGTTGCATGTAGGCAATGTTAAGCGTTGTACAAACCAAGACTTCTACATGCAGTTGCACTCCATGTCACTATATGCAATGCATGGAAATTTCTTCTTCTCAATCTTTCCAAAAGGATTTTCTTTTGATATCTCTAGGGAAAGATCATGTATTCCTAGGCATGCATTAATCATACTCAGCCATGCTCTTCCCATTATGATTGGGAAGTCCCCCTTATAGTTGTTGACTTGGATCACTAGGAAATTGGTTGGATACGACCACCCACAAACAGTGGTGACAATGTCCTTCACTAGTCCCAATGGAATAGTGATGGACTGGTCAACCAACTATAAATGAATGTTACTCTTTTTTAGTGCAAGCAGGTTCTAGGCTTTATACATTTCTTGAGAGATTAAGTTAACACCAGAACCTAAATCCAAAAGAGCTTTGCAAGGCTTATTTCCAGTGATTTGCAAATATATAAGAGGACTTCCAAGATCAAATAATTTCCTAGGAATATGGTCAGCTTTAATCCAATCAGTGATGGCATGGGTTAACATAACAATGTGCATTGAGAGAAGTTTTTGGTTCAAAGTAAGCTCCGAAGATTCGAACGATGGCAAGGAATTTGGATAATTAACTGCTTGTGGTTGTAAGGACTTGGTTGGACTATTGGTTCTAAAGAAATATCTCTTCTTTGATTGGTTATTCAAACCAATAGTAGGTTCAGGATTGACAGCCCTTGTAGCATTATGTTGCCACGGCTGGGTAGGAAGCTCACCCTGCATAGTTGGAGCAGGTGGTAATAAAGCTTAGGGTGGAAAAGGTGCAAATAGATGAGAAGTATGGTACATATGTGGAGCATCCCCCCTAAGAGAAGGAAAAGTTCTATAATACTAGGGGGTCTAGTAGTAAGGTTGAAGAGCAATGTGACTAGTAGAGTCATGTAGAGAGATTGGTTGCTAAATGTAATAATCGTATAGGTTAGGTTGATGGTAAGGGTATTATTGACGTGGTGGTGGCATTCCCCATGATTGTAGGTGTTGCCACCAATGATATTATTTATTCGGTTGTGGTGGAGCTCCCCTCGGATAATATGTCAAGGGTTGGTGAAACTGCCTTGGATTACCTTGAGGATAAGGTACCCTTCTATGTGCTTGTTGTCTATTCAATTGTGGGTTTCGTGCATACACCCCAGACTCTTGCAAATGTGACACTACTGGGTAACATCCCTTAGGATGGTCATACTGGCAAATCTCACATCTGCCATCATCTTCTATGTCCGAATCCACAACCTCTTCAATGATGGCAACCTTTCCCTTACCCTTGTTACATGCATACTTAGCTTCTTTCTTTTTCCTTCTCTCTCAATCACTACTTTATTCTCTATACTTCTCTATTATTTTTAAGATGGTTTGAAATTTTTCATCTAGGGAATTCCACATTTGATCCACCTTTGTCGATACTTCTGATGTAATTTTTTGAATGGGCAACGTCTTTCTATTCACCATCTCTTCAAGTGGTGACTCTTCCTCATCTTGGTAAAATCTAATTTCCTTCTTTCGGAGGGAAGGATCTCTGTTGTACTCTTCTGCACTTTCTCTTTTCCTTAACTTTCCTTCCTCCTTGGCAACTTGCTCCAACAATCTTTGTATTTGGTGGGCTTTGAGCTCATATAGCCTTCCTTGGACATAAGTCCCAAGGGTTCTTCACATTTCATACCTGAGCCCATCCACGCGATGGTGTAGTTGTTCCTTTTTCAAGTAACCATGGCTAGGGCAATGATGTAATAATGTATAATATCAGCCCATGGTAGCATACAAGGGTTCATGTCCTCCTTGTTTCCATCCTTGGATTTTCTTACGTAGATTGGATACCTAGGAGTACATTTGATACTTATCATTGAATAGTTCTAACATGGTACTCCATCAATGAATGGATTCTAGTTCTAAGGACCAGTACCAGCTTTCTGCTTCCTTGATCAGTGTTCATGGAAACAACTTTAGCTTTTGCCACTCACTTTTTATATTTTGCAAGGCACATGCATCATGGAATGCTTGTAAATGGTTTTGAGGATTAGCATTGTATCCCCCTTCAAATCATGGGATGTTATTCATGTCTAGTCTTTTGAACCTACTATCCTTCTGGTGCCTTGTTGGGATCCTAACAACCTCTGTTATATCTAACATACTTCAGGTGGCAAGTAGGGGTTCATCATGATCATGCTATCTATGGTTTCTATGATGCCTATGTTGTTCCCTACTCTCCCTTCTTTCATGATGTGTCTCTTTGGAATGCCCTCGTCCCCTTTTTTTACTATTTTGTCAATGATCTCTATCTCACATACCCTTATTCTCATAGTCTCGTCCTTTTTTATTGCATTTAGATCCTGAAGAAGAGGAGGAAGAAGATGATGAAGGTGAAAAGGAAGGAGGACTAGCATCATGACAACACCTATTATCTTCTCTTCAATGGTCATGGCCTCAGTCGCAATTACGATCAAAATGTCCATCATTATCATGCATTTGTGTTCCTTTTTCATATCCTTTGTGTCAGTTGGTATCAGAACCTAGGTTATGAATAGTTGAGTGAAGATTCTGATACACAACTCCTTGACCAAAGTTAATGAGAGGAACATCGTTTTGTGGAAAACCTCCTAAGACAGGTTCACCACCATCATTTTTACTTACAACATACGAGACATCCTGAGACCACTTCCCCTTCATGGATTTGTAATGTCTCTCCTATTGTAGGTTCCTCTGATGTTGTGCCTCTATGGGGAAATACTCTCTTGAATCATGTTCATGCACAATGTACTCTGATTATAAGTGTTGCATACCAATTCGTGTGAGAGCACGAAGAAGCATGCTCAAGATTGAGCGATCAGGAGGTAATACTATGTTACCTTCTAAATCACACCATCGCAGTTGTTCATCCTAGTAGAGGATAAAGGTAAAGTCTAGTATATACTCATCAGGATGAGCGTATGCTAAGTGAAACTATTGGGGCACTGGCAAATCATCATGTGCACCCTGCCTCCAATTGTTCATGGTGTCAAACCTAGTCAGTGAAGCACTCTCATAAGAAGAAGGAGACATGATTAATTATTCAGTGTGCGATACCCTTTTTTGATAATGTTCTTGTTGTTTTGCTTTTCATACATCTTGTGAGGTCAATTTGTGATGATTGTAACATGTTATGGAACTTGTGTGTTTCTCTAGCAATGGTGAAAGGTAAGTTCAAGGCCTCAAGGATAAATTTTAATGTTTTATTCCACTTGAAAGAATGCATTAAGGCATCCTTGAGTCATCATAGGGATGTCAAGGTCCCTATGCCAATGCACCCCTTACCTTAATAACCCACTATAAATTATGGAAAGCTCCCAAACTCATTTTCAACTTTATCATTTTCATTTTTCTTTCTTCCCTTACCTCTAGTAGCCACAAACAAGAAAATCTCTACCAATTTTTCACCCTAGTACATGAATTAATAACATTTTACCATGGTTGAAACTTGGTATCTTATAACTTAGTAATGGGGAAGAGACACTACTTCAAGCATGTATTTAATGTATTTGGTAGTTATTTAAATATTTCTATCTTATCTATACTTACCCATGCATGCCAAGATTTAATGGTTGTGATCATGTTTTTCAAGCATTTTCTGAGGGTTGTATTTATCATTGCTTTCATGTGCAAGTTTTGCAATGATAATATGATGCCTAGGGAAATTCAATTGATTTTTAGCAGACTTCACAACTCATCATGTTGGGGCACTTATGATCTAATATCTTCATATCAAGGTGGGATAAAGTTGAATAATCTCAAGCCTCCATCTGTGGATCCTTGCATGAAACATTGGTTCTTGAGGAGGAGGAGGGAGAAGAGTTCAAATCTCCTGATCCAAAACCTACATGCCCTACTATAGAAAGGCCTTCACCCAAAAGTAGATCATAAGGCAAGTATTTACATTTTTAATCTTTAGGTCAAGCACATGTGCAACAATAAGTGACTAAACAAATGCAAGATGAACAGCAAAAGATGAAGCAAAGGCTGCTAATGATATCTAAGAGGGTGTGGGTGCTCAAAATTTTAGTAGCAATCCATTAATGAAGAGAAAAACTATCATCAATTCTAAGAGCTTAATCCTAAGCTCAAGGAATGATTGTAGTGGATGGGCTTCTAAGAACTTATCACCCAACCCTTCACATGATACCACTATGAGGTAGAGAAATTCTACTAGAATCTTGTAACTAATGGTACCATGAATCTTATCAATAGAATTCTTATGCCTATTTCCACATGAGCAATTTCAAGGGCTACACGATTTCCAAATGAACCAATGAATAATTGGTGATCACAAACCGAAAAGAATGAGTCTAAGCTAAGGTAAAAAAATCCTGCTAGATGCCTTTAACATAGACAAATTTGAGGTAAAGATGTCTAAGCTTCCACTAGTTAAAAATATTATGTATAAAATTATCACCCATAACTTCTTACCCATCAAACAATCATTGGGTATCTTTGCTTAGGGGACAAAGATTGTGGCCATGATGAGAAAGAAGTGTTTCATCAATATCTCTTATTTTCTATAGAAGACCCTAATCTAGAAAATTGAAGATGTGGCTAGGGATGACAGGGAGGCCTATGTCTTTCCATGATTGATCCAAAAACTCTATGAGCTTATAGGCATAGTCAACCATGTGGGAAGACATCTCACAATAGTAAGAATGGATTATTGGAAGAATGTGAAGGTGGTTGCTCTAAGATGACATCCTGAGGTAGTTGAAGATGTACCTAACTGAACAGACAAGATGCCTTTCATAGAGGTATCTCACATCCAACCTTTATACAAAATTTCTTAGCAACAAACAAGAGCACCAATTGTATCTCAAGCATCTTAAAAAACATAGGTTCAACATCCTAGTGGATTTGTTTCCTGACCTCCTAGTTTCAACATTAGGCAAAGTCAGGAATATCTTTTTATTGGCAATTCTCAACATGTAATGTACATTGAAGGTGAGGGGCAAGCTACCACAATCCATGTTGAAGATTTACAAGACATTAGCAGCAATTTTTGCATATGATTAAATCCATTATAAGTGGTAAGGCAATAAGAAGGATCTCTTCTAGTTCCCTTCTCTATTATTGGATGATCCACCCATGGCTCATTTTGATTCCCTTGTTCAATCTCAAACTCATGTACATTCATAGAGTGTTTCCTCATCACATCAATCAAGGCATAGCATGTATAATATCCAGCATAAGACTAAAGTCCTCCAAGTACTACTAATCAACCTAGGACTAGTTGATAGGTAGAGGAAGAGTAGAGAGTTAATCCTGGAATCAAGTTGCTATTAAGAAATATCAACAGTATCATGGAGACTCAACTAATTATCAACTAATCTAATTGAAGACCACTAATGCTAATAGAACATTTTATCTATGGGAGTTGTAAAGAAGCCAAGCTGAGCTATGACACTTACATGAACAATTACAACATCTCATACCATTGGTACTTGCACCTTTTACAATCACTCTAAGAGTGTGGATTAAGTGCTTGTAGGATGAATTATTCCAGGCACACTAGGTTGGCAAAGAAGCCATGTTCATGAAAGATGTCTTGGAGTAATAGATGAAAATGCTAAATTCGTAATCCCAAGAGTGGAAAAGGATGTGTCAAGAAAAGGAGAAATAGATACTCTCTCTTTTCTAATAGGTTCAAAGATTAGAAGATAAAACTCAAATCATGATCCAATTTTAGGACAAGTACCTTCATATAGAGAAAGAGCACTAGATCTTGCAATAGGAGATGGCAAACAATACTACCAATAAAATAGATGAGCTCAAAAATATCCATCTAATCGAGTAAGTGACCTAGGATGTCAAGATACACTAATTGCATAAACTTGTAGCTTTGTTGAATAAATGAATAATAAAGAAAATATGCAAGGTGAAGGATAAATTCAACATCTTACACACCAAACTCTAATAGATGAAAATAATTAAACTAATACAATTAGAGAAGATGGACCTTCTAGAAAACATGTACATCCTCCACCACAAAGTAGCTTTCATAATCTTTGAGAGGAGACTCAAGAAGGCTAAGGAGGATGTACTGATGAAATGGAGGAGGTATCTTTATATAGTCTAAACATTTGCAAGTTGACCACATATAGAGCTAGAAGAAAAACTTCATTGAACAATTTTTGAGTTGAAAATAGTCCACTAAAAGCTCTTGTAGATGAAGAGGAGTCATGAACAGTTCTAGGAAAATGCTAAGTAATGATAATAAGCACTCCTACAAGAGCATGGACTAATGCATAAGCAAAATCAGTAGCACAAAGCAAGGAATGACAGACATGGAAGCATAACTTTAGATATTTCATATGTTTAGACCCATCTCTTCAAGCTTCTTCCTATACGAAGCAAGCACATTAGGGGGATTTTTCTCTCAGCCACCACCTCTTGAAACTTCTTAATGAGATGGCTTGTATTATATTATATTATATTCATGGTTTGCCTATTTATCCAATTTTATTCATTGACATTGATCATGTTATATGTCTAGTTCTAGTCTTGTATTTTGGGCATGAAAGCTATAGCACTATCTTAACTCAATCATGGGGGAATGATGAGTCATCTAGTGTTATTATGTAAGTCAATCGTAAGCCTTGGATTCAATGTGTATTTCATGCATCATATATTTGTGGTTTTTGCATGCATAGTTGAGACTTCTACCTTCTAAGTTTGCATCCTAGCCTTCTATTTCACACTTGTGGGTTTGATGAATGTTTCAAACTTCTCAAAATATTTTTGAATTTATTTAGAGATTCATAGAAGACCCTAACATGTTTCATGATATCCTAGCTTTCATCTAGGAAAAGTTGATGAAGTGTATGTGGTAAGGATGCACTGACTTCCTTGAATCAGCACACCTCCTACTTTGGCCCAAGGGCATTGATTCTCCTTATTGGTACCTTGTTTGACTCTTTCATCTTCTTTACCTCCTTGAGGATGTTCTAGGATGTCTTGGCTACATTGACATACCTCCATTTACACATGGGTATTAGCAAGTTCCTACTATTGTATTCCAAAAACTATAAATACCCAAATGATTTCTCATAGAAAATAACTTAATTTGAAAGCATTTTATTTTAGCTTTTGATATTTGGTTTTATGTAAAGAGCTCTTTCTCCCTTGGATAAGTTGATTCCTTCCATGTTTTATATGTGTTTTAAGTCATCACTTTGATAAGTGTGGTTAGACTCTGTCAAAGCACTATTTTGCTTACATGGTTCAAAACCATTTGGTCAATGCAAAGTCTAGTGTTTGTGCGATGAATAAAGCGTATGGTTTTCCCTCATTTCTACCATTGATGCCTTAAATATTAAAATACCAAAAATATTAAAACCATAAAATATTTATTTATTTGTCATTTTTATAAGCTATGATTATTCAGTCTTATCCAAGGAGGTCACAACTGTACAACATGCTATTGGACCATCAAAGTTATGACTAAGAGCCATTTCATTTACATTATATGTGTGGTGTTTTGCCTATCCCCTTGAGGGATTGCAATACATGTATGTTTATTATTGTTTATTTGCATCTTATATTCATAAAAGTAATAAAAAAGTTATAAAACATAAAATTATAAATATTTTCTCTATCTCTCATTGTGGCAACATGGGTTATAATTGTATCATATATATTATAATATCTTTTATATTTATTAAATGCAATGATATATGTGAGTATTATTGGAAATCCACTCAACATTGTTCTTAAATCTTACAATGGGATTGCACTGCAATTTATATGATAAATTCCAAGACTAGCAAGACCCTTATAACTTATCCTACACTATGCATCCACAATATAACCCTTTCTCTTCATCCAAGGTACAAGAGCCTCCCTTGCTACCTATCTTTATTTCAACCATCAAAATTTTCATAAGGTCCCTAAAAGAGGTAGCAACCACTGATAAGAAGGAAAAGAAAGAATTGGCTAGCAAGCTAAACAAGAAGAAAGTTTCATTTTAAGTTGCATCAAATACAAATCCTCTTACTTACATTGTTATCTCAACACCATCAATCACATCTGATGCTATTCCCCCTACATTAGCTTCCAAAAATCTTACCTCTGAAAAAAAGGTTGTATCCCAAATTACTACTACCATGAAGTTAAAAGGAATAAAACTTTGCTTCTTTGACTTCATTTGCACTTCAAAGAAACATTGTTTGACTTTGGAGGAGCTACTAAAGTTCATCATGGTACCTTTAGATATTTAGCCTTATGTTCATGTGATCTCATCAATGCTTAATCCTTCACACTATGAAGCTGATTGTTTGATCTTTAAGAGAGAAAACATCAAAAGACATCCTACGATGGTGTTGTGTGCAAGCTTTTGATTTACATCAATACATATCAAAGACAATGTATTGCTACCATTAATGCACATGGATGATGGAGCTAGAACCAATGTTATATCATGGATAATCATGAGCATCTCGACCTCAAAAAATAAGTCATATATTCTAACTACAATTCTTTTCTAGTTTTGTTTAGTGGCACTAGAGTAGAAATCCTAGGAGTGATAAAATTACCTTTTTCTATAGGAAGTATGACCACATCTGAGGCTAGATTTGTTGTCTTTAGATATTCATCTAGAATCAATGCTATTTTAGGATGACCTATTTAGTGTACCATCATTTTATTTCATCATCCTTGCATCAAAAAACACCCTTCCCTTGTAAGGATAGAGAAATAGTCTTATGTGTACTTCTTGGATTCCTAACTATTTCACAATTATATGTATTAGAAGAGACTAGCTTAGGATCTCGACCTACTCTTATTATCAAATGTCATCAACAAAAGAAAATAAATAATTTAATACAATCATTCCTTGGTCATCTAGCATATACAAATTCATGGATTTAGGATTTGGTGCATTAGACATTGTTAAATCCATTAAGAGTGTAAAGGTTTTCACTAAGTTTGATGTTAGGGAATTTATGGCTAAGGCATTGCAACCTCAGGTATTTTCTATTCTTTCAACTTTTTTTTCTTTATTTTTTTAATATTTTTGTATGTTTCTTAGTATGGAATTAGTTTTAGCTTCTTTACATTAGTTCAATTATTTCATCTTTTTATTTTCAATGACGTCTCCTTATTTAGCATAATCTTGATTATCAATTCATTCTTGTATTTACTCTTCTTTGTATTACATTTTATCATATTTTCCATTTAGTATTTGCTTCATTATTACTTTCGGAAAAAATCACAAATTTGTAAAAATAAAAAAACTTTAAAAGCACAAATATTTAAAAGCTCAAAACTCATAAAAATAGTCCCATGTACCATAGTCTCTTATACAATAGTTTTCAATGAACAAAATGTTAACACAAATACATATCAAATGCAAACACATCATCTATAAAGGATCTGGAGACCTAAAAATTGTCCCAAAATACTAGGAAACCAAAAAATTGAAATGAGTAAAAATTTAGGAAGCATGTTATGCTAGCCCCTTCCCTAATAGAATTGGATATTACGTATCCTATGATGAAATACTTCTTGCCCTACAGGATGCATGCAGCATAGCATACACATTCCCCATAGGCACCACCTCTTTCGTTATTGTGGTTTTTCATCTCTACTTCCTTCTTTCTTTCATTTTTATTCATCATTATTTTGAACACTAATGAACAATTTATTTCTTAATCAATTTGAAGCCTAAATACCATCATCCTACTTTTCCTCAAGCAATTATTAGCCTAACTACCATCATCTTGCTTATCCTCAAGCCATTACCAACCTAGCTACCATCATTCTTGGTATTCTATTTATGATTAGTTGGAGGCATTCTAGTTGGGGATGCATTGATATCTATGACAACAGCATCTATCATCAAGTAACAATCATGTTCCACTTCATCTTGAAAATGGCATCTTCATTAGCAAAAAAAAAAATAGATAGATAAAAGTGTCATCAAGTTTGCTCTAACCCTTTTACCAACTCATCTACATTTTATTGCACTCTTATTACTCCTCTTCCTATCTCACTTTTCCTATCTCTTTCTCTCTATTTTTTGCTATTTTTTCTTCTATCTCCTTCATTGAGTTTTCTCTATCTCCCCTAATCTCTTCCTATCTTACTCTACTAAGTTTCTTATATAACACACTATGGTGAGGATACTAATCAGCGATCTCCCTCATGTAATGAGAAATGAGTATTCTTCCATTTCTAACTTCATGTGAGCATGTGTGGAGTTTAAGAGGGATAGGGAGGAATCAAATCTATAAAGCATCAGTAAACATTAAAATGTGGGATTTAGTCATGCCTTCCTTCTATAGCATAGCACCTTGTCTTAGTGTATAGATGAGTTCCTTCATTTCTTTTCCAAATCTTATTATTTTTAGCTCTTCATCTACAACCTCTAGTTTTGATCTCCTAACATCAACCTTTGTGTCAATCGTGACTTTAACACTTTGGTAAATCTGCTTCTTTAATGTATAGTGCCATTTTGCGTCTTAACTTCTTGCTTCAATCCTACATTTAACGTCTAACATCATTTTTCGTATCAATCATCTACACATCAATTCTCATATCATAACCATCTAGAAGATAGAAAAAGTTCAAAAAAAATTTGGGTGTTACTAACGCAGTGTTAGCATCAGCATCAACATCACCTTAATGGGTGTTACTAGCATCAGCATCAACATCACCTTAGAAAAAGTCCAAAAAAAATTTGGGTGTTACTAACGTCTGCTGCGCCGCCGCACCGCTGCTTTGTCGTGCCCTCTGCTGCAACTTTTGTGCCTGATTTCTGTCCCGTCTCGTCTCGTGCTGACGCGCCGCGCTGGTATTGGCCGCCGAGGCACCGCCTCATGGTTTTGCTGCTGCGGCCAACCACTTTGAATACCCACGTTCTGCATGTAATGCCAACCACGACCACACACTGTTCCATCACTCCACCCACATTCTGCATTTAACCGCAACCACTTTTGACGTCAGTTACGCCCACGATGTCAAATTTTCAATGTGTTTTGATAAGTATGCATTACATTGAATACATTGGATGCTTCAACAATTGCGGTGTTTAATTTGCAGGAGGATGTGAGGCTACGATGGAGGATGTGAGGCTACATTGTGAATAGTTTTGTACATATAGCAGACTAATATGACTTTTTGATTTTCACTGTATTTGAACATATTTAAACATGGCATGTTCAAACATGGCCCGTGAGTAGCATGGGCGAAGTTGACATCAACACTTAGTTTCATTATTTTACACTTCTTTACCTACATTCTATACTTAGAATGTTTTTTTATCTTTTACATGGCATTCTGTACTTAGTTAAAACTTTTTTCATCTTACAATTAGTCAATTTTCCACATAAAAATTCCATTTTTCAAGAAGGTATCTGACATCCTTCTCTCTCTCCATAATAGTATTAATATTTTAACTTTCTATGTCCTTTTATATAATTTTTATACTTAGTTTTTATTCCATCTCTCACAATTTTTAGCATTTTCATACTTAATTGTTTTTTAACATAAAAACTTCATATCATTTGGAGAAGGAATTCAGACCCTTCCTTTCATGTTATGACTACACTATTTTAATATTTTATGCTCTTTATCTATATTTTATACTTAATTTTTATTCCATTTTTCATAGCTTACTCTACACTTAGTTTATTTTTCGATAATCAATACTTAGTCTTTTTTCTAGTAATTTTACACTTAATCATTTTTAGTATTAAAAACTTGACTTTTTCATCATTCTCTACCATTCCTGGTTCATGTGTGATAGGCTAAGTCTATATTTGATTAGAAGATTCTTCCCCCATTTCATAATCATTGATTTATCAAGGGCTACATTATCCAAAGACCATTTATGGTTGTGCGTTAAGTATCTCAACATTGAGTTCATAAAGGTGTCCTTGTAAAGGTGTAAAGAACATTTTTGTAAGAACACTTCCATCATTTATCTTAGCACTTTAAGTTACTTGTATATGACCTCTATCATCATACGAGGAGAATGAAGATGTCTTATCTATTTCTTCTAGTTTCTTCTTCTTGCCTCCATCTTACTCATTACCTTAATCTTACTCTTATAATATTTTTTAAATGGTTTTGAAAAATCACTTTTCTTGTAACTTTCCTTCAGTTACTATATCAATCACTATTTTGTTCCTTGTTCATAATCTTTCATTTGTTACTAACTTCTTCTCAAAACACATCATCTCTTTGATAAAATTATACAAGCTTTGATACCATATTAAAGGTAGGTATGTTTTTATACTCTTAGGTAACTATAATTTATCAAAATCAATGTTTTGAGGATTATTACAAAATTGGTAACATGAAATTAACATCCTTATCTTATGTGTACTTCTTTTAGTCATAACTTATAGTATATTATGAATACCTTCTTCTTTGTTATTGTTCATAACTCATGCTATGTTATGAACACTTATGTTTTTACTAAAATCATAATAAACTCAACTTCACATTGTTCACTGTACTTCCTTAAGATCCTCCTAAATTTAACTTCATAAACTTTTTTCATATTTTGCTAAATCATGATTGACTTAATTTCACTATGCTTATGAATCACATTTCATAAGTCTTTTTTCTTTTATTCTATCATAACCTTCTGGATGACCTTCTCTTCTTATTTAAGAAATTAAACTAAGTTATGTATAGCACAACTTGAATTTTCTCTTCTTCTTTAAGAAACTAGATCTTGTAGTGCAATGATCATCCTTATCTCCTATAACACTTATTCATTAGTTCTACAAAAAGAATTAGCTACTTCTTATTCATCTTAATATTCACAATTTGCAAATGCCAAAGAATACAATTGTACAAATGGTATTATGAACTATTCTGTGTGGAGACTACTTATTGTTCCAAACTCCATTTCATTCATTTATGCTTGTTCCACTTCTTTTATTTCTTTTGGATATGAATTTTACCTTTATGTTTTATAAAGAATTATGACTATTGAGGCTTGTCACGACATTTAGAAATTAAGGTTATTATGAATTATTCCACTTGTTCTTCATATTACTTACGAAACTCATTATTAGAGTTAATTTTATTATAGAATCAATGCTTTGATCTTATTTTATATTGCTACAGGTTACAAAAATAAGCTCTCAATTCATAGGATATGAATATCTATTATTGGTAAAGAAAGTTAACATAACTAATAAAAAAATTGGTGCAACAGTTGGTTTATCAAACAGAATATAGAAAACAATGGTAGGAATTCTTGAAAGAAAAAATCAAGAACATTATGGTGAAAAAATTAAGATAGATCTACCTTCAACTATATTTTGATTAAAGGGCATTAAAACCAAGCTTGTTCAAGTTGTCCAACTTGATTTAAATTTCAACTTCCACTCATGGAAGCCCAAGAGCTTCACATAGTTTAAAGGATGTGATAGCAAAGCCTATGTTTTTAATAATATTACATTCTAGGTGCTACAAAATAATGTTAATAGCCTTATGTTATCCTTGTCCTCATATTAGTATTTTTCCTATTGATGTTGAGATTTGTTATTTGTTGTCATTTTGGATTGTTTCTTTAATTCACATCATATGTTGGTTCCATCATTGTATTCTCTATAGCATTTTGTCATTTATTACAATCAACTCATTTTATTATTTATGTGCATTGAAAATCTCTAGTTAATAGAATGATCCCATCACTTCCCATAGAGTGTTGCTTGGGCAATGTAGGACCACTAGAAGAGCATAAAAACTTCCTTAGGATGTTAGTAATGCAACACTACCAACACGTGCATATTCAATGGTCATCATTCATGATGCTTATGTGCGAGAGATGGGACCCAAGAACACATGCTTAAATAATATAAATTATAAGTTTGGTCACAACTAAGATAAGTATAACTTAATATGATAAAATAGAGGTTACAAGTTCAAGGCTCTGACTTCTTAAATTCAAGTATTTTGGTTTTTGAATTTTTTTTCTTACTATAGAAATAGTTATAATTTTTTTCATAAGTTTTTCCACGATAAATGTATGCTCACATGTGATGTGCATAAGCATACACATATGCTATCAATAACATCAAAGACATAAAAAAGAAGTTTTTATGCACTTTGGCAACCAACTTATTCATAAAGATAAATACAAATAAGTTGAAAAGTTTCCTGAAGACAAATAATACTTTAACAATAGAGGAAGAAATTTCTAAAATATAGATTATGAGTTTAAATTCTAACACTTTATTGAAGCAAAATTTTTCATCTTTATGCCAAAAAAATTTCATTTCATTATTATGGTATTTTAAAATCAATTTTTTTTAAAAAAATAGAGATTTCTATTTTTGAAAACTACAACAAAACTTTAATGATGAAAAATAACCTAAATAATCCTTTGAAAATTGAAGGCTTTGCTATTGGACAATCCTTTAAACCTAGTCACATAAAGATTCTACTTAGGATAATACAATAAAATAATGCATGCCTAAGTGTTGAAGTTTTTGTTTACTCACCTAGAAGAATGAATCCATCATAAAAAAAAATCATTAATCCAAGCACCAAAAGTCATACACAATCTCTAAAACCTACACCTCCCTATAATGGTCCTACACAAGGTTAGAATCTAATCTTACTTCAACAATAAGATCTTTATGACCATTCATTTCAAAAAGATAAACATTCGTCAAGACTGAAATCTAAGTTGATAGAAAAATACTATCGATGCATCCACCTAAAAATGCTTAAGGGTATTTAGAATACTTTATTTAAGATTTGAAACATTAACAAATTTTAACTAAATACTAAGTTGATAATAAAATACTATCCATGAATCAACCAAAAAAAATATACAATGAAATTAAATATTTAGAACAGTTCAATTAAGAGTTTGAAACACTAACAAACTTTAACATGCGTGCATTATGTGAGAAGTTTCATGGTAAGCCTTTTTACATGTGATTATAAACTCATAGGTTGTTGTGCTATTAAATTCTTTGTTAACATTTTTATTAATGTACTTTATCATTCTTTGGTCATTGCTCCATGCAAAATTTCTTTCTTGAATGGATTTCTTAACAAAATTATCTTGATTACATTCACAAAAGTCATATTTTTTGTTGTTCTCAAGAATTATATTTTTGGTTATTTTTCTTAGAGTACAATAGCTACAAATGAATGACAAAGAATGAGACTTGTACTAACAACATAACTCACCAATAAAGGTTTCAAATATATTGTAGGGATTTAATTTAAAATCAAGGAGTAATAATATCTAATTTTGAATATATGTATTTTCTTAGGAAACTATAAATAATTAGGAACTCTTAAATCTCATTTATTTATTTAGCAAATTCCAAGTATATACTTCAATATAGCAAGATCATTTATCATCTTTATTTTTCTTTGCTATCAATATATGTTCTTGATTGAAACTTATCAATAGTTGTATCAATCAAGTTATATTACCTTCAAATTAGTTACTCAATAATAAATTGACAGCAGTTGTTGTATAACAAAAGTTACATTTACCTTTTTAAGTTATTATATCAATAACAATAAAATCCATATTCAAATGTCCAAAGAGTTATATCTACAAAATTGCATTACCATAACCATTCAATTTATTTAATCAACAAAAATTACAACTAATATCTCAATTTGGGGGGGTGTCGGACCCCGAAAATAAGTTCTATTGATATTAACAGTGTATCAGTTACAATAACCTGAACAAGTCATAGGGTTAAGGGGAAGGGGAAGCTGAGAAAACTATGCATGAAACTCGGGAATAGCCTTATAAATAAACGAATATTAAAGGAGGAAACCCAAATTGGGGCACCACCAAACGTCCACCCATGCTGACTCGTTACAAAATAGAATGACATAGAATTATATAAGGAAAAAAATCTCTCAATTAAGGATAGAGAAAGTTCCAATGGTGACTCCTCACAACAGAAAGGGAAAGCTTCCTTGCAGAGATTACTGATGATGAGTGTTACTAGAATGCACAAGTCTTTCCCACGGCTGCAAAAGATGAACCAACTGATGTCTATCTAGATTGAACTTGGATGCTTGAGATGTGAGTTGGAAATGAATGAGGCGAAAGATCTACATTTATTAGAATAATCTGTCCTTTGAAATATAACATTGCATCTTTGCTTCCAAATATAATATAAAATAGTAGGCCTAATAAATTTCCATATAAACTTGAGATTAGCAGAAGTAATGTTTGAAAAGCTGAATATGGCATCCTCTTGAGATAGCTTGTATGAAGGAAAAACTATGGAAGCCACACATGTTGAGAAAATGGACAATGCCAAAACACATGGACAAAGTCATCCTGTCCACCATAGAGAGGGCAATTGGGATTGGGAATTCCTAGATATTCTAATCGTTTATCAATAGGTAGACCATGGTGGAGGAGACACCAAAGGAACTCTTTAATTTTGGGGAGGGTCGGAAGGTTCCAAATATTTTAGAAGAGAGGGATCCAAAATGATACTGACTCATGTTTGTGACAATGCTTATTGCAGTGTTGAATGACCTCAGATGGGTCGTGCATAAAATGAAAGGGGATAGATGGCCGGTAGGGTAAGAGTTTAACCCTATTAAGCCATTGAAGGCCTTGAAAAGGGATTTGCACTGTAACATCAATGTCTCAATGACCGCGGAGAAAGAAGTAGATCTGGACTAGGCAATGGTTCATGGTAGCCTACTCCCCATATAAATTGCTAAACTTGACCCCCGAAATCCAATGACTAGCCAGCCTAAGACAATTTAAGGAGATGACACCTTTCAGTAACCACGAGGTAGCCACCTTAACCTTTGTGATGGCAAGGGGAGCAGGCGACAGAGGTAACCACCACGGACACAATCTACGGAGGTTAGTAGGGTTGATCTTGACATTAGTCCAGTCTATGTAACTGTGTAGAATTTCCAAGTCCTCCAAATGCTTTTGAAAACATGAGATCCTGGAAGAATGATAGTGAGGGGAGAAAAGATCCAATTGACAAAATGGATGCCTTTCCAAAAGGGCTTGTTTTTAGGAAATGCTTGATGAAGCCTTAATTGGAGGAGGGTCCCAATGATGTCTGAGGCATCTAAATGCTGAACCAACCACTTAGCAACCAAGGTAATTCCCTACTTATAGGAATTCAAAAGAGCTAAGCCACCTTTATTCTTGGGGAGAGTAACAATATTCCAAGTGACTCGATGAAATCCTTTCTGAGAATCTTTGGAGGACCACATAAAGTCACAAAATAACCGTTCAAGCTTCTGGTAGGCAGCTTGGGAGGGGGCCCAACATGAAGAGTAATACACATGGGTTGACACACATATGCACTTACATACAAGGTATTTACCTGCAAGTGTGAGGGGTTTAGCCTTCCATTTATCAAGTTTCTTTTCAATCCGAAAAAAAACCTGCTCCCAGAGAGTAGAGGTTGAACCTCTAAAACAGAAAGGGATCCCCAGAATCTTAACGATGTCTTGATCTTGGGGCCGCTTCCAGTTATAGTTGGTCACATGGTTGTAATTGCCCAAAAAGCTATAAACAGAGGATTTATTCCAATTTATAGTGGAACCTAAGAGTGTACAATATTGCTCCATCCTTGATAAGAGGTAGTGCAAATTGGCGACTATATTTTGAACTAGAAAGAAAGAGTCGTCGGCGAAGTGCATATTGAGGAGCTGTTGTTGAGAGGAAGATAGGCAAAACCCCAGTGAGAACTTTCGTTTGAATGTCCACGTTAATCTTATGACAAAGAAAGTCTGCGACGATGATAAAGAGATAGGGGGCAAGATGACAGCCTTGTCGTATTGACCTATGTATTGGAAAGGGAGAGGTAATGCCAAAGGTAGTGGCTATTCTTGCGGTAGCATCTGAGAATAAGCATTTCACCATATGCAGGAACTTAGGTCCAAAACCAAGTTTGGTCATGGCCTATAAGATAAAATCCCACTTATGTTGTCATAAGCCTTGGCATAATCAAGTTTCACCAGGAGAATATCTTGTCCTTCATCCTTGGCCCACTTGAGACCTTCCCATGCCGCAACCACATTATCTAAAATATATATACCAGGAACAAATCCTATTTGTTGGGGAGATATGATCTAGCCAAGAATTTTTTTCAGTCGTAAGGTAAGGCACTTAGCCCAAATTTTATACACTACATTGAGTAGAGTTATGGGATGTCAATTGGAGATATCAGCAAGATCCCTCGACTTGGGGAGAAGATGAATTACCCCTTGATTTAGATTGGGCCTGAGAGAACCAGTTAAGATCGTTAATGACCTGCAAAAGATCATTTCCCACCAAATCCTAATGATTTTGAAAAAATTCCAGGAGCCTTTCCTCGACTTAACTTAGAACAAGCCACCTATAGCTCCACCAAAGTGATATCAACATCAAGACTTTGTAGCATAGTGGAGTTGATAAGGCGAGGATAATTGGGGGTGGCAACCTTGAATGAAGAGATGTCCATTGGGGTTGCTGCAAAAAGGGTTTCATAGTGATTCTTGAGAAAAGAGAGGATACTGTTGTGGTAAGTAATGGTGGTACCATCGCTAGAGATTTTGTCTATAAAATGCGAACGAGAAGTAGAATTAAGATACTTAAAAAATTCCTTACAGTGTTCATCTTGAATATTTAACCAAGTGAGCTGACTTTTAGTTAGGGCACTTTGTGCTTGGTACACATTCCAATGTTGAAAGGCTAATCTTGCTCTAGCTAGCTCCTCATGAACTAGAGTGTTAAAGGGATCTTGAGCTAGTCTATTAGTGAGATGTTCAATAGTGAGGTGAATTTTGTTGTATTCTTGTTTGGCATGAGTAGCCACTGCCTTACCATACGAATGAGCAAAGTTCCACACTCGACATGAAGCCTGATGCCACCAATTAATCCAACCCACCTGATTTAGGGGCCTAGGTTCGGCATTCCAAAGTTTGGATAGAAGAAGTTGGGCAGTAGGAGAAGAAAAATAGTTTTTGTGTAGTCGGAAAAGATGGAATTTTCGTTGGTGAGGACTGCCATGAATCTTGATGGATATGAAGATAGGAAGATGGTTTGATAAGATGGCATGGTGATGAACCGTAGTAGTGGAGAAGGCTTGCAAGAAGAAAAGGGTGGAGAAATAGAACCTATCTAACCTACTGCAAATGTGGGCCTACCCAAGATGGAGATTTCTCTAGGTAAGTTTGTGGAGGGGAATGCCTACGGAGGTGTCCACCCCATCAGAAAGGTAAAACCTTTTCTTGAATGTGGACCAAGTTTGATACTCAAGATTGGGCAGTTGAAAAAACACCACTCTGAGCTTATCTTGAGGGAATTCAACCATATTAAAATCTCCTCTGAAGATCCAAGGCATTGGGGGAAGAGAATTTGCAAGTTCTTACCAAAGGAGAGCCCGTTCTGTAAAGTTGTTTGGGGCATAAATTGAGCAAATACCAAATGGGCCATGCGAGGAAGAGAAGGTGGTCCAAGAAACTCTATGTTCAGTTTCGGAACCATTTTGAAGGATTTTAGTTTTCCAGTAGGGCGATAGGAGAGTGGCCACACCTCCTTTCCCGCTCGCATGGGGCATTGTTAGGATTGAAGAGTGAGGAAGAAACCAATGGGCAGAAAAGGATAAAAGGTCGGTTGAAATCTTAATTTCTTGAAGGAGAACGAAATCAAAGGCTCTATTAAGACTAGAAATAAAGTTGCCTACTCGCTTCCATCGAAGCCTACTAGTAAAGCCTCGAATGTTCCATGAAAGGAGGTTCATGGAGAAACAAGGGGCAATTTGGGTAAAAGGTCAATGGAAGGTTCAGAAGTCAAAGTATCAACTTCCATTGTTCCTAACAAGAGGGCAAAGGAGTTGTTGATGGAGACAAGGGCCATGGAAGTGTTCAGTGGAGAGGAGCTTGAGGGAGGAGTAGAGCTAAAGGAAGCTTTGACTCGTTTTCTTCCATTGCCCACCACGAACTCATCCATCGAGATTGAGTTTGTGATTGCCTTAGAGGAGATGACATGGGTGGAGGTGTGAGTACCTGATTATTGTTTTTGTGGCTTGGAGGGGCTAGATTGAGAGGAGGATTGTGGAGCTGTTGGGGAAGGAGAGTCGAATTTAAAGGATACTGAGAGTGGGCATAATGGCGTGACTAGGGAATGGGTTTTCTGAGATGCTACAGGTTATTTTTTCCTGGCTAGGATGGGGCACTTCGATATATGATGCTTAACATTATGACAATAGCTACATGAGTTTGGAAGGTAAAAATAGTCCACTTTTTGGGTGAAGAGTTTTCCACCAGCAGCAAGGGTTAATGAGGTCTTCTAAAGAGCAATGTCCAGTTCAATACAATAACGGTGAATTTGAGTTCCATTAATCACCATATAATGCTCGGAAATAATAGGATCTAGGGTGCTCACAATGTCCCTCTCTACAAATGAGAAGATAAGTGGAAGATTGGGCAATTCCACGTAACAAGAAATTATATTAAAAGTTGGGTTGTTGACATTAAAGTTAAATCTCTAGGCACGTGCTATTAAAGTTGCATTCTGTGTTGGAAAAATTTTTAAAGAGAGAGCCTTCTCGACCTAAGAGGCATCCGATAGTTCTACCAAAATAAAATTTCGAGTGTACTATTGAGCATGAGAAACTTGAAAGGAGACTCTGAACTTGAGTGTTTATGCTTGGGGACCTTGGTAAGAACCCCACAACTTGAAAAAAAATAAAGTGAGTTAATCAATTGAAGGTGAGGTAGAAAAACTTTTTGAGGAAGAGCAGAACCTCACGCCATTATGACACGGCTACCCACGAAACAAACCAGCCTCTTCACAGCGACAACACAAAAACACCCAGCACAGCCCCAAATTGATTCTCTAGATCTTGAGCTTGGAACAGGTCTAACCCTCGTCTTGCAGATCCCAATTAATTATTTCAGATCGTGGGGTTTTTGTAGATCGCGGTCTATTTTACACATCACGTTCAAGATCAGGACAGTGTTCTATTTGGTTTTGAACGCAGGCTAGAACACCACGGCGCCGGGAATTTTTATCATTCGCAGGGTTTCTCGGGTCACGGATGTGGTTGTGGGCGCGGATCTGCCGGTGGCCATGGTTCGACAGGCGGTCGCAGTTTTGCAGGCCGCGGCGGTTTTTGTAGGTCTGGGCCCTCTTGCAGGGCGTGTAGCAGGGTGCAGCGATTTCCCTGGGCACGACGGTTTTGGGCAACGCGGATCCGATTTTGGAGGACGACGCAGCAATAGTCAGCGCGGTCCACGCAACAGCGGTCCACGAGGACCACGCAACCGCGGCCAACATGGCTCTCTAGACAGCACGCGGCCACCCCACCCACCTGCAAAAACAACAACGAAACAGTCAGAGTCAAGTTTATTAGAAGAGGCCGGAGCAAGTGCGATTGGCATCTCGAAACAGGTCTGCCTGCGCGAGAGCAGCGCGGCGGGAGGAGAGCGTCGATGAAGAGCGTTTTCACAGTCCAGGCCCCAACAAAGTGTATCGTGTCAATAACAAAAGTTACTCAATAATAAATTTACAGCAGTTGTTGTATAACAAAAGTTACATTTACCTTTTTAAGTTATTATATCAATAACAATAAAATCCATATTCAAAGGTCTAAAGAGTTATATTACAAAATTACATTACCATAACCATTCAATTTATTTAATCAACAAAAATTACAACTAATATCTCAATTTGATTAGACCCACCCATTGACAAGGTTTTGTTGTATATGTAATGGCTCACAAATAGGAACTATCATTTGGAGTGATGGTGAGGTGATTGTTTTTCATGTCAAAGACCTAAGTGCACCTAATCAAAGAAATTAAGCTTTCACTTATCTACCAACCCTCTTGGGTGGTGGGATGAGCCTTATGGCTCAGGATGATAATCTATTTTGTTTATGACTCACAAATATATTTGTCAAAAATGTTTATGTCATAAAGTTACGAGTAAGGTAGCGACGTACGTGCAAGTTACAATTATAAAATGACCACACATACTATATAGGAGAAAAATTTTACAAAACCAATTAACAATTTTGTAATTAATAGTTTTCCTTGGCCATGAATTTAGAAATACTGCAATTAAATGCAATTAACTTCTTTATTAATATTCTTATGAATATACCTTGTTATTATTAAGCCATTGTATCACAAAATTTTTTAAGAATCCTTCTCTTTAACAAAATTATTTTGTATTAAAAAAACATGATTTAGTTAAAAGAAATGATCCTTTTGAATAAGATTTCATTAGGGAAGTTCAAAGAATCAACTCTTTCATATCAAACATATAAAACCATAAAATATGATTAATTAAGTAATAGGTTGCAAATAAAACTTTTCTGTATATAATGATACAACCTATACATCTAATTTAAATATTAATGATAAGCCTAACCATGTTCAATATCTCTCGAATTATTATAAAACAAAGCAAAACAACTCTTTCAAGGATTTCTTTTATTTTCTATCTAAAGCTCACTAGCAGCCATACATTTGACTCAGTTTGTATATCTGTACAAATATTTATCTTGAAAAGTTACCTTTAAAAATTTTACATGTCTAACTTCAAAACTACATTCTATCTAGATGGCAGCCCTTTCTCTGTCAACCATCAGACATCCTCAATTGTTTGTTTATCAAAATCAGGTTCTTGGCACTAATTAGCAGAAATTACATAAAATAGGCAAACAATGTAACATTTAACCATGAACAGTAAAAAACATTCATGAATCAATGGTAAAAGATTAAAGTTAATAGAAGACCTCGAACCCAGTAGAACATGCAACCAGCATTGGATTTGAAACATGATTACTAGGGTGGCCTTGCAGACCTAGTTGCAAGAAACACAATGGATTGTCAATGTTTCAAAACACAGTTGCTTTGGGTGTTTACTGTTCCTGGCATATTAGTATATTTTTCCAAGAAAACTAAAAGGCTTTCCAATAGTTATTAAATGAAGTACATTTAAATTAAGGAGATTTCCCAATAAACAGAAATTTCTTTCATAATATAT
This sequence comes from Gnetum montanum, assembly GCA_015680685.1. Lineage (NCBI taxonomy): Eukaryota > Viridiplantae > Streptophyta > Gnetopsida > Gnetales > Gnetaceae > Gnetum > Gnetum montanum. The sequence goes on from MNCI01026781.1 coordinate 47,650, forward strand.
GAATTATAATGGTATTTCCTTTCCCATAGATCACTTTTGTTTCATTTTTGAGATGGAAATATTCAAAAATTCTTCTAGATTATTGCTTGGATTCTTTATCTCGTTTCTTTTCCACAACATTTCCTTTGGCCATTTTCTATCTCGTTTCTATTGCTGTCACGTTGCTTGGTTTCTCATTTCTGGTAACTATGCTTGCCGGTGCTGAGCCACGGAAGGATTTCAACTTTTCAAGATACAGAAAGTGCTCAAAGACAAAATCAATAACACAGATCTGTGTTATCTTTGAAAAGATGAGGCTGATGATCCTTATTACATTCACCTTCATGGCATCAATGTTGCTTATCTGTGCACTTTACATCATCTTTCCTTCTTTGAAGACTACATCACCCTGTTCTCAATTCTTAGTCATGGCTACCTATCATATGGGTACGGGTGCGTCTGTGCCTCCAAAAATGTAGATGTGCACGAGTTTGAAATTAAATTTTTTTTTTAAATAGACAGCCAGCAATAATCATGCATGATGATGGAAGAAAGGAGACAACCACATGTATACATGGTTGGGTTCAATGAAAAATTACAAACTAGAATTTGTGGTGACAAAAAATAGTCAGCCGCTCAGGACAGAACGTGGCCTTCTTGGAAAATCATAAATCAATCCACATGGATTTATGAGTCATTTCATGTGATCCATCCATGCATATTCTATGGTCATCTTAATCATGCATATGTGTCTCCTTGGGTCCGCTGCCAGGCAGAAAAATATTTTTTTGTGTCAACTACTACCTGCATAGAACAGTGGTACACAATCACAATAATACACAAAAGTTCAGTGTTCACATTGTTAATTTTACAGATTTCATAATTATTAATGCCTATACACACTATGCATCCGTAATTTTACAGATTTCATATTCATTATCACTTATACACAATCCACCCGTTTACGGATGTGCGTTGGTTTATGGTCTGTGGTCTTGTTGTAGGCAAATGGACTAGAATTTGTGGTGCATAAAAACTGGTCAGACCAGGACAAAACGTGGCTTGTGGTTTAACATGATCTTCAAGTGGAAAAAATGGCCAAAAGAGTTGGCAGAGAACACGGGACTATTAACATGAATTTGTGGTTGAAAAAGAATGTGGCCTAAAAAGTTGGCGGACTATTGAGCTGGTCGGTTAAAAATGATCGGCATAAGACGTGGCCTGACAGTGGAAAGAAAAGGGTTGGCGGATGACAACGGGGGACTTTTAACTTGGCCTTGTGGCGTTAAAAAAAATGCATATTAACACAGAAGCGTCAGCAAACTAACATAGCGGTAGTATAGAGTTTGGTCATTTATTGGGATCAACTTATACAATTTTGAAACCTCTCATTGATAGGTTTGGTCATTTAGTACCATCATTAATGATCTGCAGGTTGGTCATTTATGATCTGCACTTTCAAGTTTATTTATTAAAATGAAGAATTCTAACTTGAATTTTACTTTAACTCTATTCTACTACATCACTACGAATCTTATGTAAATTTTTTCAATTGTTTTTTTGATGGCGACTGCAGCATTGCCCATCTTCATAATTTTTCGAAACTGTCTGCCACGTGATAAATGTGCGAGATGATGACGTGGTCTGCGCCAACTTATCCTGTACAATGCTATGAAATTAAATGTCAACTTGTTGTGGGCTGACGAAACACTACATTTTTAACGAAAACGTTCCGATCAGATTTTGTGTAGAAATTGGGTTGTCCCACTCCCCGTCGATCCGGACACGCAGACTTGGGTATCTTTAAATATCCAATGCACAGCATGATTTTGTTCAGCGACAGAAAAACGGTTTGAAGCATGGATCTCCGCTACTGTTTCTTTCCGCTTGTTGCCTCTTTTCTGAGCTTGATGCTGTTCCAGTTTCTTTGTAGAAAACACAACCTTAGTCGAAGGTCTGCAAAGCTGAAACTGCCGCCCAGTCCAAGAGCATGGCCTGTAATTGGGCACCTGCACCTGCTGTCCAAGCTCAATCACGGAGGTCTCCAAGATCTCTCTCAGAAATACGGCTCAATCTTTCTGCTGAGGCTGGGCCAAGTCAACACTGTTGTGGTTTCGTCGGCAGAGATGGCTAAAACAATTCTGAAAACACAAGATCACGTTTTCAGCGACAGAGCCAGCAGCAGTGCCACCGAGAACGTGCTCTACGGCGGGTCCAATATCAGCTTTTCAGCCTACAATGCCCACTGGCGCCTGCTCAGGAAAATTGCAACCACACACATGCTCGGATCAAAGGCAGTGAAATCACTGGTGCCCTTCATAGAAGGCCAGATCTCCAAGGTTCTGGTGGATCCTCTTGTACTAAAAGCTTCCACTTCGGATAAGCCCCAGGCAATTTGATTCACTACCCATTCATATCTCTGTAAGTAAAAGTAATCATTCATGATACTGTGTTAACTCGTAATCTTGATATCATGCAGGTGGAGGTGAATTTGAGTGAGGCTGTGACAAAAGTGATGAGGACTATATTTTCTGGGATTGTGGTGGGCGATGAGGACTGGGAAGGAACCGTCGGGCTGCAGCAGTTCGTGGATGAGCGTTTATATTTGCTTGGAGCTCCTGATATTGGGGATTTTCTGCCATGGCTGCGATGGCTGGACCTTCAAGGCCTCCGTCGACGCCAAAAATTGTTCGTCAGGAAAGTGGGAGAGATATATGACAAGGTAATCGCAGACCATGCTGCTAAACGGGGACAAAAGGATATCCGGATGCCCGATTTTGTTGATGCGGTGCTTGGTTACGAGGGGCAGATCAGCGGAAACGCCAAGAAGGCCCTCATCATTGTAAGTCTTGGAACCGATTTCCATGCATGAGAAATCTTTTCGTTTGTAACTGGTAACAAATATTATCTTAACCGGTTTGCCAAAACAGTGTTCGCAGGAGCTTTAGATCTGTACACGGTCGAGGTTCAGTTTGTGAGAAAGTGCGCTGTAGCTTGATGTATATACCTCTGTTGATTCGTTTTCCAAAAATAGTTACACGACGAACATGATAAGCCCTCCTCTCTGTAAAAACATGCCTAAATCAGGACAAGAGGATGGCTACATTTACTTGTTTTTCTATGAACAGGCCTGGAATTTTATTTGTTTTTTTATAAACAGGCCTGGAATTTGATGCCTTTTCAGGGTACGTTCATATTTTTAGAAAGTGTTTCAAGTTGATGCACATGAAAATTTTTATGCATCTCCTGTACGTGTGTTTTTATATATGTACGAGAATATAATTAGGTTGCTTTCTTTATGCAAATAACATAGTCACCAAGTTAGAGTTATTAAATTTTATGCATGACTAAATTCTTAAGAAACTAGATGAACCTAATAGAATATTGTAGCTGCAACATTATCAATGTATTAGAGTGTTGAAGACTGTAAAATAATTATGATTTCTAAGTTATTGCTTACTGTTATGACATTTCTTGTTCATTACAGAAGCTACTAATTAAAGAATTAGAAATTTAGAAGTACTTTGAAGAAAACTTGGCTTTAGTTTTTAGAAAATATTTGAACTTTTAAATTGCTTTATTGAGAGAAAACTTGTTTATCCTTGATTAATTCAAATTCATTCTTTTTTAGTGCTAAAAATTAAATTTCACTTAGTGAAGTTGTATCCCATGTTTTATTTTAATTTTCAAGAAAAAAAATAATAATAAGGTTAAAGCTTTGGAGATAAGAAAAATGCATTTAAGAGTATCTTGAAGCTTTAGGTTAAATTTTGTGCTTCAATCAGAAATTTTTGATGCTTAAGTTATATTTGAAATTCAAAGCCAAACTACATTTACTTGTTTTTTATAAGTATGCAATAACTAGTACTAGTGTATAATTTGTTGTTATGTGGGTGCGTGATTGATTGATCATTGATGATGTTAATATGTTAATGAAAAGGACATGACACAAGGAGGCGTGGACACTGTGTCAACGGTTGTGGAGTGGGCCATGTCTCAGTTGCTGCAACACCCAGATGTAATGCATAGAGTGCAAGCAGAGCTTCATTCTGTGGTGGGCCCCGACCATCGAGTCAGCCATGCTCACGTGGCCAAATTGCCCTACCTAGTTGCAGTTGTGAAGGAGACATTGCGATTGCATCCGCCAGTGCCCCTGTTGCTTCCTCGTCGTTGCAGCACTGACTGCGACGTGGGTGGATTCCTAGTTCCACGTGGAGCCACAGTTCTGGTCAACGTGTGGGCCATGGCAAGGGACAAGGAGGTGTGGGGCCCACGAGCAAAGGAGTTTTGGCCAGATAGATTTTTCGAACCTGATGTCATTGTGGCACCAACAGAGGAGGTATTTTGGTCTTTTGGTGCAGGTCGCAGGGCTTGCGCTGGCATGAAGCTCGGACTGATCACAGTGGAGCTTGTCTTAGCACACTTGCTCCATTGCTTTCACTGGAGCCTTCCTCTCCCTCTCCCTCCTGTCGCTAATGCTGCTACTCATCACAAGGACAAGAACAAGGACAATGATGACATAAGCCAAAACGCTCAACTTGTGTTGCTACGTTCCTCTGCCCTCATTGCCATGGCTTCTCCACGATTTGGCTCATCGTCATCCTCAAATATGCATCATTATGCTGCTATTGCCAGTGCTGCTTAGATCTTCTTTATCTTTTATGCTTCCTCCTCTACAGGCTTAGGCTTAGATTCATGTTGTACCTTGTTATTTTTAACCTAGCTTCTATCCTAAGACTAGCATCGTAAACTAGTTGAGTACATGTACTATCATGATACCATTTTACTACCCTAAGTATTGAGATGATGCATTATTATTTAATAATACCATCATTTTAGGAGTGTTGTGTTGTAGAAATCATTGTCATTATTGTTAGTATAATAGTTAGATTTTTACTTTAGAAACTTTAAGTTATGGATTCAATTTCAGTGGGTACTATTAAGTGTTCTGAAATTGAAACGTTTCCTAGAATCTTGTGCTTACCTTGATAAGTAAACTATGTCAACATTATACTAATAATCTTGGTGTTTGTTCCTCTCTATGAATTATGGTAGTCATCTTGGTATGTGATATTATACTAATAATTGTTGATGTGTGGATTTTGATCATACAACAATGCTCTTTGAAAACTTGTTTTAAGAGACTATCACCTAGGATGTCTCTTATATGGGTACAAAAACCCAAGAATTGTCTAAGTTAATAAGGGTAATGTGGTGTTTAACTTTAATATTATGACTTTGTTATAATTAATACACAAAAGTAAACATTTCATAGATATGAGCAAATTGAAAATAAATTGGGATGTAACATAAATAGATTCATATGGTAAGAAACTTCAATACCAAGTAGCGAATAAAATATATTAAGGTAGTAGACAACAGAATGATAATGTAAATAAAAGAAAAATATCAATTCTCATTAAAGTTATGTAACAGCCAATGGTGCTTCTTAGGAACAATCTTCAAAACCACACACATTAATAATAAAGAAAAAGACAAATCAAGAAGGGATCAATTACCTTTGAATAGAGCTTCAAATGTTATCCATAAGATGAATTGCTACTTGTACAACCCTTCCTGCACAAGCTTCCAATCAGTAAACTTTCTCTAACAAATCCTTATGCTAGGACTACTGGACCACACAGATAAGCTAGAGACAAACTGTTTATTGAGATACAATTCATAGTTTTAGTCTTTTTCTTCAACTTGTAGGGACCTAAATTGATCAAAAAAACCAAGAGAAAGGGAAGGAATATCAAAAGATGAAACTTTAGGTTTATCAGTGTCCAATAACAGCTCTGAGTTGTGTACATCAATATTTTTAGGCAGAGAAAACTGGATAGATGAAGAACTGCCAACTCCCCCTTGTTCTCCCAGCTCTACTCCTTTTTGTGCTACTTCTTCTACTACCTATTGTCTCTGCTTTTGGAGTCTAGTTTTACCAAACTGTTCACATGGACTAGACTCTTAACATCCTCCTTCCTGCTGTATCCTACACACAAATGAACAAAAGCTTTGTTTTAATAAAAGAGAATTAGCAGTTTCATTAATCATCTTACTCGGCAACCAAAATGTTAACAAACCTTAAACTTTCTTTCTTCTGGACTTCTGAACTACCCGTAGGAAAGAAAAAATGACAGAAGATCCGATATGCAATAGGGTTTTGAAGCATAAGAATGAGCACATACCCTTGGAAGAGTGAAGCCATGTACAATGACTTGTCCCACAGAAAAGTGTAACAGTCCCCAAGAATAGAGAGCGCAATGCAGTCTATGATCCAGAAACAAGAACCAAATTGCAAACTTGGGACATCTGCTCCTCATCTACTTACATCGTTGCTATGCCAAGTAGAGCTTGCCTACGAATGCCTTTTGTCATTGTAAGCCTATGAATATCGTTGGCATGACAAATGGCAGTGCCAGGATTACACTTACTCCTTGAAGAACTTGCAACACGTAGCAAACAGTAGGCCTAGACATTTTGTTTCTGATGCATCAGAAAACCTTGCAACCCTACAAAAATTGTAATAGAATAACACAGGGATGGTCTGCAGTACACTCATCTTTCCTACCAACGCTACCCAGAGTGTTACCAAAAATCTAGGCAAGAGCGATGTTGAAGATCCAGCATGCAACCTGCAGCGCGGTGCATGTGCTGAAAGTGGGTAAAAAAATGAAGTCGTAAAAAATCCTGCAATTTCGGCATGAAGATTATGACAAGGAGGTCGTTAAACTGAATGTTAGGAATTTCTGAGCTACTGACATGGGCTTTAAGATTTTTAAGTGATGGAAGCTAAAACTCAAGCATAACAATCTAAGTAATATGTAAAAACATAGGCCAAACTTTCCCCTTTTAACTTAGGCCAACCTAGGCTCTTTGATATTTTATTCTAGTCACATAAAAACCAAGGATAACTAAAATACAATTTGAATTTACCATTAATAATGTGTGGATGAATTTGTATGCAAAGTAACATTGAAAATCAATGTTAAATAATAATAGTAATCTATAATAATTAATAACTCAAATGTTTGATGTGTGGTGGTGTACCCCCTACACTCAACCATACGAATGACAAGCATTCATGCATGATCCGATTAAATTTTTTGAATGGGACTAGCTGTGGCATCTAGATTGTTATGCCTTGATTGCAGTTCGTTGTCTTCCCACTTGGACTAGTGGTAGCTTTGTCACATATGGTTTAGTCCAGCATGAGGCATATGATTCTTAATGTTGTTTCAACCTTATGCTACTCCTAACCATAAGAAAGAAATTAATTACTTAATCTAATTAACATAAAGATAAAGTCTAAACTAGCCTACAGGCAATGAGTATTTAGTCCTAGCTTATCGTACACATCCTGAACCCACATATTCATTATTGGGATTACTAAGCACTATGCTATTGGGAAAACTGGGATTACCAAGTGAATATGTGTCTTCTAAACTAAACTGGTCATGCTCATTCCGCCAATTCATTAATATGCATGAAAACGTAGATATTAACCAAGTACATGAAACATAAATTACATGGAAAGTAAATTTAATCTAAGTCAAATTGTTGCAATGAATAAGAATCAATCTGGATCTTATTTCCATTCATGAAATGTGTCTAGGTACATTGCCACTTGCATAAGACATCATACAACTGACTCAAATCCACATTGTGGGCAGTCACTAACTATTCTCTAAGACTACGGAATAAAACCACAAGAGTTCAACTACTCTATTAATCAAAGAGTGCCAATACACGATGTGATCACGTGTATTTATAGGTGAAAATAGACACTACATCAATGGGGCCAATTGATGCTTCATCAATGTTGAGTAATGTTTCTCAAATGCATCCCTATGTATCATGCAATTTATTTCAAATATAGGTGGTGACCATGAAATCATGAAACTATATCATGGTGGTTGAACTTATCAATTAATGGCCCTGTGCTAGCATGGGAATGTTGATATTAATATTTATCCCTTGAGCTTGAGTTGCATGTAAGTGCAAAAATAGCAAAAACAATAAACAAATTTTAAAATGCAATAAAATGTAAGATATAAAGGATCAAAATGATCATAAAATCGTCACATAAATTGAAACTTACAAGTAGACCTTAATGTTTTAATCATAATTAAAATAATCACATAATCAAAAAGTACTAAACATGGACCACCCTTTCACACCACCTTGTTTTACTTAAGATTTAATACATAAACTTTATAGAATATAATTTAAATTCTCTCTCTATATATAATAATTTACAATTAAGACTTCAT
>MNCI01026785.1:0-24237 GCA_015680685.1 Gnetum montanum
AATAAAAAATTAGTAAAGAATGAGAAAAATGTTAAAGAATTAAGATATTATCAAGAAATTGAAAAGTAGAAAAGAATGGAAAAATGTATCAAGAAATGTGAAAAAGATAAATGAAAATGAAAAATTCAGTAAAGTACCTAGGACTATCATTAAAGAATTGGAAAAGGTTAAAGAATCTTCAAAATTAAGGAAATGAAAAAGTATAAAAGAATAAAAAGATATCAAAGAATGTAAAAACTGGTAAGACATATAAAAGGTATAACAAAAAATTATAAACCTCAAAAAGTAGAAAAACAAAGGTTAAAAAGCACTTATTAATTTCTATCTCATGATAAGGCATCTACCCCATGACTAAACTCATGGGCAAGTGTCTGGAAAATAGGCCATAGTTCCCCTCGATCATGTACTTAAGGTTTCTCACTTACCATCCTTAGTGACTTATTTTTTAGTTGTCATCCCAAGTAATCTAGATGGTAATAGAATTTGATCATCTAAGTCCTTATTTCCTCTTTCAATTGGTGTATGAATATGGTTTAATATTTTTGTTTGTAAGTTCTTAGTTGGGGTCTTTTTCTTAGAATAAGAGTTAATAACTGGTTTAGACTATTTCATGCATTTTTTAGTTAGTTTAATGTTCTTAGTTCTTGGACATAGGGTATATTTTGGTTTAGTGGCACCATGTTCTCTCTTGTGCACATTTTTTTTCACATTTCTTATGGACTAGTGTAATTACTATGTTGACATTCTGAAAGGTTGGTCCACAATTACATCCATCTTTATCAGTAGTAATGCATGGAATCTTTTGTGTATGTATGGCTCCTTACTTGTCTTCCTTAAAATGAGATAAGTCTCTCATGCTTAACTTAGCATCCATAGTGCTAAGCCATGCTCTCCCCATTATAATAGGAAATTTCTTGTCATTATAATTCAGGTCAATCATCAAAAAGTATGCTAGATAGTACTACCCATTGACAATGGTCATTACATCTTCTATCTATTCCAATGGAATGGTGACAGATTGATTTGCAAGCTCTAATTGGATGTTGCACCTATTTAAGGTCAGTAGGTTCCATACTTTGTATGTTTCTAAAGATATCATGTTCACTCTAGAACCTAAGTCTAGTAGATCCTTGCATGGTAGATTTCCAACTACTAGTAAATAAATCAAAGGAACTCCTAGATCCATTCTTTTCTTGGGAAGTGTTCCCGCTTTGATCCAATAGGATACTATATCTATTAACATGATAGGCTACATGTTTGTATTTGAAGATGATGAAAGCTTATCATTTTGCGGAGGATCTTCCATAGAAGAATCATTTTTCAATGAGGTTCTAACTCTACTAGCCTTTTTTGAACTTGTCCTAAAGAAAAGATGTTTCTTTCATTGGCCCTAAGTGTTGATGGTAAGATCTTGTATTTGTATACTAACTACCCTGGTAGCTTTTCATTTCTATGGTTGTGATGGTAATTCCCCTTGCAAAGTGGGTGGTGGTACTAATGGTAAAGAATTATAAGTTTGAAAATGCATGAACGGATTGGAGTTTTTCCTTGGCAATGTTGGTCGATGATACTTAGCTAGATAGTATTGTGGAGTCTAAATTACAACATTATTGGGAGAGATTGGTTGTTGCATATAGTATCCATATGGGTCTGGCTATTGATATGGGTAATATTGATGTGGCAGTGACATGGCCCATGATTGGTATTTGTGTCATTGTTGATGGTATTGCTCTTATTGTTGTGGATAAGCTCCATTGGGATAATACATGGATTGGATATTTTGCCAATAGTTACCTTGAGAATAAGGTAATCATTTGGGAATTTGTGTCTTGACAAATCTTGGGTTAAGTGCATATGCCCTCATTTCTTACAATTGTGCCATTACTAAACAACATCCTTTACGATGTTCATATTGGCATATGACACATCCTTCCTCATCTTCAAAGCNCGATGTTCATATTGGCATATGACACATCCTTCCTCATCTTCAAAGCTTGTGCTAAATACTTAGCCACTAAAGCCACTTTGTTCTTTTGTCCAGATTCTCTCTTCTTTTTCTTATCCTTGCCTTTACCAAAGGTCTTCTCTATTTTCTCCTTCATAATCTTCAGGGTTGTTGTAAATTTCTCATCAACTAAGTCCCACATCTTCTCTACCTTTGCTACTATATTAGTGATATCTTTCTAGATAGGTAGAATTTTGAATTACCTATTCCAAGGTTTCTTCTTCTTGTGTGTCATAAACTCTTGCATCCCTTTTCCTGAGAGATGAATCTTTATTATGTTCTTATGTTGTTTCCATTTTTCTTAACTCTTCTTTCTCATTTTCTACATTGTCAATCAATCTCTGTATCCAATGGGCAAACATTTTAGATAATTGGCCTTGGGCTTAAATCCCAAGGGTCTTTCTAGTCTTATTCCAAAGCCCATCAACAATGTGCCTCAGTTGTTATTTTTTGGAAAATCCATGGCCTTTATAATACCTTAACATTACTGCATCAAGTGATTCATGAGTCCCTTATTTCCATCCATGGATTTTTTTCTATAAATTGGACACCTAGGAATAGGTTTGATATTTGTCATTAAAAAGCTTCAGCATGGTACTCCATCTTCTAAGTGATTCTGGTTTAAGTGATCTATACAAGCTCTCAGCTTCTTTCACAAGTGTCTGTGGGAACAACTTCAATGTCTACCAATCACTTTTAATATTTTGTAGGGTGAAGGCATCATGGAATTCTTGAAGATGGTTTTGAGGACTAGCATTTTAACCACCCTCAAATTTTGGCATCTTGTTCATATCAAGCCATTTGATATGGGTATTCCTTACTTTCCTGGTTGGGATATAAATAGCTTCCCTAATGTTAGTCATAATTTAAGTAGCCAATACAAGTTCATCATTGTAACTAGGTTCATGAGCTCTATTATAGTGGTACCCCCTTCGATGTTCATGTGTCTCTCTATCTTCTCTCCTCTCCTGGAGTCTTCTTTGTTCATAGTCTTCATCTTCTTCATTAGAGTGCCTTTGGCAATAGTCATGGTGATCATAAGTTCTTCATTCATCACTATCATGGTCTTGATATATCTGTCTCCTCTTATAAGAATCCATTTATGATTGTGGAAATGAAGATGAGACAATGGAAGAATGATGATAGCTTGTTCTCCTTCCGTGAATCTATTTTTTTCCTTGTGAGATCTAGCACAAAATCTTAGCCTAGAGTCCTACTTATACTTTGAGTTTGTTGCCTCTCCATTGTGTGTCTCTAAAAATGTGGAACACAATTGGACCTTAACAAGTTCCTCCAATCAAATGATAGGTGTTTGCAAGTGGACATCATGATTCTAGTGGAGTTGTTTAGCGATGAATGCATGACCATCAAGATCTTATAGGACAACTGGAGGGTTGGCTTTATTTCCCTCATTATGGACATCTTTAATCTCCATGGCAGCATCTCTTCTTACTTTCTCCTCAATGGGATGATAGGGCCTTGTCATGTGTTTGGTCACATGATACCCATTGAATGCATTACTTAGATTCATTCCCCTTAGAGTTATCTAAAGCATAATGGATGCTGAGTGCTCTAGAGATAGAACAATGTCACCTTGAAGATCTCTCCACCTTACTCACCTATCTTGGTGAAAGATGAAAGTAAAATTAGGATAGTAAGGATCATGATGAGAATATGAAATCCTTGCTTGAATTATCATACTAAATTCTTCTTCATCATTGATTCTATCATTTCCTCTATTTGATTCTTTAATAGGTGATGGTTTGTCTTTGATTGAAGTCATGTTGTGATTTTTAGATGGTTGGTTAAGTGTTTTAAAATCCATACATCCTTGAAATATCCATTAATTACTATCATTAGATGTTGTCATTTTCATCAAATGTTTCTTTACATAACATGTGAAAATTCCCTAGAAACTTTCATTATAACTGCTTGCTTCATCACAACCTCAAGTTGCAACATCTAGTGATGTCATTGCTACCATCACCATAGGAAGATGATGACACAAGATGCTACAAAATATGAATGAAAAAGGTGGAAATGAAAAATTAAATTTATTAGAAAAATAAGATTAGTAAAAAAGGGTTAGAATAGAAAAAGGAGAATAATTAAAAGGATATATTTGAAAAAGGATGAACTTTAAGAAGAAGCAATGAATGAAGGAATATTTGCTTTACCTTGGAGGTTTAGATGAAAACATAGTGTCACTAAGGAATAACATGTTGAAATCTAAAAACCTTTGAGAGATTTGCTACGCATAATTATGAATGAGAGAGGGAGAATTGTTATCCACAAGTCTAATCATGTATAGCATGGACATACAAAATAATGTTGGAATCATTCTAGGAAATTACAACTATACCTTACAAACTTAACACATTTTCTAAAAGCTCCCTTTTCCATTATCTTTCCTTAGATACTACTTGTAAAACTTAAATAAAATTTTGATTAGTGATATAAAACCATGCTTTGATACCAAAATGTTATTTCCCAAAATTAACCATAAATAAACACATGGAATCACTTAAGGGGCATGTATTAATTACTTAAAAATCATATAATCCATATAAAGTGTTAGGCTAGTGATATGACTCTTGATGTAAAAGCTCCAAGTTATGGGTTCAATTTTGGTGGGCAATGCTAATTATAAAGTTCTAATTAAACTATATATCTTGGGATGTACCTATATTAGAATTATTTCAAGGTTTCAACATCAAAAAATTAATCAATAAATCTTATATTTCATCAAGCATTCTTGAGAAAATCATAAATCATAAGCACTATATAATATTAATGATATATTATGCTAACATGTCATACATAAAACCTTTAAATACAAAGCTAGATGAGATACATAGATAACCCCATGGATCATTTAAAAATCCATAACATAGCTCCAAATGTACAACAATGTTTGAATCATTTATCTACAATGCATCTTCTAAATCACCATTTCTTCCAATACGTACTTGAATCTACTATCCTCATCATCACTTTGAACTCCATTCATGCCTTCAATTACAATATGCATGAAACAAATGCAAAAATATTTAGAATACCTTTGTAGTAGAGGTCATCGCCATGATGCCATCCACAATGAAGCTGGAGGATGGGGCTCATGTTATAAAGTGCACTACTAGATACAATAGAAAATCCAATTAACATATCTATTAATCAATATCAAAAACTATTAACTTGTCTATTAACCAAAGCCATTTACAATTATTTACTATTAGTGCATTGGCCTACCATTAACCCATGAATTGTACTACTTGTGATATTCTCATGAGGTTTCTAATATCAAGCATTAGAATAAATATAAGTTTGATACTAACATACACTACTCATTAAGACCTCTTGATTAAGAATCTTACCTCTTTAGACCACCCTCATAGAAATATAATTGTTGGGTTACCTAGTGGTTAGTATTAATCTTATAACAACCTGAGAGTGCTAGCCCCTCACTGTCATCCTAATTTAAGGCTTGATACTGACTACATGTCACATGTTGTCACTCTAACATCAAATTCCCTAATTTACTAGCCATTCCCATATTAGTTACCTTCCTATAAATTATGTTAGTTAATGGAAACCTTATTTGATGTTAATCCTTCTTGACTGATGAGTCAATATCAATAGCCTAATAGTTGTCTTGTGGCCTTTCAACACCTTGAATGTGCTCTTACATGCTTGAAACAGCTACTATTCATCATCGTTAGGTATCTTCATTTTTATTAGAGATCACTTATGTTATGTTTCTTCATACAATGGATCAAAATTCTATCATGACCTACATTTGGTGACAACATTGCTATAGGAATATGATGAATAAAATGCTAGAAAAGATGGAAGAAAAAGGTTGAAATGATAAATAAAATATATTGTTGAAATAAGATTAGGAAAAAAAGGTTAGAACAGTGGAATAAGAAGAATTAAAAGGAATAAACTTTAGGAAGAAGCGATGAAAGGAGAAACATTTCCTCTACCATGGAAGATCAAATGAGAGCACAATGTTACTAATCAAGAATATGTTCAAATTTAGAAATGTTTGAGAGTTTTTCCTAGTAGGGATAATATCAATAATAATAGTATAATTCCAAGATTGGATCACTTGTACCTATAAAAGGATTCAAATGGTCAACTAATAAAGGAAAATTGGAAACTAAAAATTTTTATTACGTCTAAGAAATAACAAAGGATTTGTTGGATAGTTATAAAGCCTCAAAATATTTTCAAAGAAACTTGAAAACATCATTGATGTAATGCCTTAACCAGATATGATCAATTCAAAAGAAAATAATTGGCATATTATAGTTAATATTATAATGCATTTGAATGTGAGCAAAAGATGAGCAAAACAAAAAGATATATTCTTCATCCTTTGTGCTTTTTTTCCACTATATGCAGATACACTCTCTTGGTAAATTGGTGCAATGACTTGTTCTAATAAGAAGATGATGAGAGCTCATTCTTGCACTAGAAATTTAACTCTTTAAATGAATATGAATAGCTTAGAATAGATACATTTGAATACTAAATAGCAAAAATCCTTTCACCTAATATAAATAAAAATGTTTTTACCATGACATGTTCAACCAAAATTTAGTCAAGACTTTTTTCTTTTATAGTCTTATAGAAGAGCATTTTGTTTAAAGGAATATCCTCTATTACAATATTCCATGAGTAAAGTCATAATTTTCCTTAATGTAACCATTCATTTTCTTGTGTAGCATTTATAATCTCCTTATCATAATTGACTTCCTCCATGTGACTTAACTTTTGAGTATAAGTAATAAATTGACAAAGGGTTTCAACTTCAAGAAGAAGAAAATCTACTTCTAAAAGTAATATATCATAAGAAGTCTACATTTTCACTTGAAATTTACATACAAGAAATTGTTTTAGAACATGCTCTACTTTTTTTCTAGTTATATGTGGAAAGAGAAGGTCCTCATGCAACACACCCATATAATAATATCAGCTAGAAAAGACTCTAAAAAGGTTTTCTTCTAAACTCCCATGCCAAAATTTATTTCTTGTTGTAATTATTTCTTAGAGCAAATAGAGCTTGCGTGATACTTGAAACCCTTTGAGCAATAAGGGTATTCCAACTATAATTACTAGTTGATGAGTGGTGAGGTACTCCTCCACCCAACCATACAAATCATGAAGCATTCACACACAATTTGGTCAAATTCCATGGAATCTATAGTTTTCCAGTGTACTAGTTCTCTAGGAAGTAAACTACATATTAAGGATGTTCATTATGTTCCCAACTACACTTGTGAAGCTTAAGGGTATGGTTTATGTATAATTTAGGCACATGATTTTTATCATTTTAGATAATAAGGTTTGGTACTTGAAATAAAAAAGATAGAGAATAAAGTACTTAAATATATACTTTAATCTAATGTACTAACTATTATTCAACTAGTCCTAACATAAGTATCCAATCCCACTCGTTGTACACATCTTGAACACATATAATGTTGCTAGGTTACCAAGTGTTAAGCACTGTTTGGATTACCAAATGTCATATGCATAGTCGAAGGGGTCGTATTTATGTGTTTACTTAATCACTATTTATCTTATCTCACTTAATTACTTAATTAGCTTAATTACTACCAAACATTGAATAAATATCTAAAAACATTAAATGCACTAATAAAACATTTAAGCTATTCAAAATGCTGCAAGTTTTATCAAGAAGTTCATTTTTATTACTGCACACACTACTATGCTCAGGTAAAATAATGCTCGAATAAAGATCTGTACACTCAATGACTCCTGCTACGAGCACTCAGGAAAACATTCTAGCTCTTGAATGTAAAAACTATAAGAGCTTCACTACAATCATGACAAGATGACGTTTAAACATGGTAACCTGGCACATATTTATAAGCAAAGATAGACCCTATGTTGATGGGGCCACATCAATGNTACATATTTATAAGCAAAGATAGACCCTATGTTGATGGGGCCACATCAATGCATCAAATGTTGAGTTGACGGGGCTTAGTCAACGTAACCCAGTTGATGGGGCCTAGTTGACAAGGCCAATCCACAACTCATCACACCCCCACAACTGAATAAAAAGTTGTCCTTAAGTTCTTTATAAAATTAGAAAGGTATGGGATTATTAACTACCACATAACAAAATAACATGAAAAANCAAGGTATGGGATTATTAACTACCACATAACAAAATAACATGAAAAATCTAAGTACCTAGCTCTATAAATTAATAAAATTACAAATTGTGATATTCATATGACAAAATTGAACACAAAAAAATTAGACAACATGTCCTCTGATGGCATGAAGATAATTGAAAAGATCACATGGCCTCAAGTAGTGGAGACACTTGCGGCTCCACCAGACCTTGTCTAGCTTCAGGCAAATGTGGTAGTTGAGGTTGTTGTGGTTGCCCAACTATTGCTGCAACTTTTGGTAGGATGTGGAAAGCATCCAGCAATGCTTTTATTTTCTCCTCCTTACTCTTGGGATTTTTCATGGTCCACATAGCTTTGTCAATGTGGGCTAGAATACTCACATATCAAGGATAGGCAATTGCTGAGAATAGCTCGTTAGCATTGATTAATGAGGTAGTGATGTCAAACATCCTTATTAAATTTTGTACCTTCTGGTAATGATTCATCCTCCTAGCTAGGTTCTTGGAAGTTTACTATTGATTTGTGAATCATGCCTTGAGAACTTTGAGTTTAGCATTTGCCATCTGAAGCCCTAAGAATGGCCCAAATTTTAGTTTCTAGAGAACTGAGCGTTGGACATCATGGGGCCTAATTGTGTCGAGGTAGGCTTGTGTTAGTGTGACTTCAAGTCTTAGTATGAACCATAGTGCCTCTTATCACTATGATTATTCTATTGTAGCCTCTTCTTAGGAATTTTTCGAACTAATTTTACTTCAAGGACTTTCTGAAGAGGTCCTATTGCATGGGTTTCTTCTACCTTTTCTTAGGCTTGTTCTTGCTGGCCCCTTCTAGTTTTGGGCCATTTATTCCTTTGTTAGGATGGTCCTCCCTCCTATAGTTATTTTGGTCTTGGTGCCATCTGTAATCCCAACATGATCATGGGTTAGAAATTATTGTGTAGCATGAAACAATTTCTTATACCTTATCCTATTAGGAACATTACACCTAGCTAAGTTGTAATTATGGCTAATTTGATTAATTTTAATTATTATTTTATTTATTTTTTGTTGTTAATAAATGATTATAGTCATACTAGAGGGTGTTGAATCAAAAATTGATGTTTTAGTATCATTGTATTCATTAAACCTTTCGGGGACAAAAAACTTTTATTAGAATGCTTAAGGTTTGTCACTCGCATGAAAAAGAGCTTACCTCCAGTAGCTACAAGATTGAGGAATGGAGTGATTTGAACAATTGGTCTAAAAGTTATGGGCTCGGAAAAATGGCAAAAACTCCCATCTTATTGTGAAGTAAATGATAAAAATTCCAAAGTGTTTAGTGGTATTTATAGGTTTTTTGTGTTGTGTATATGGAACTAGTTAACGAGGCCTCATTGACAACGTCAATTGCATTAACTAGGTCTAGTTGATGCAATTGTTGACCACCATTGACTGTGGCAAAACTTTGAAAATACAAATAGTTTTTGAGTGAAATTGGAGTCAAATGGAAGCCTAAGAAGCCATGAACATGATGAAAATAGTACAAGAGGGTGTTGGAGTTTAGAAAATTGAGAAAATGGTTGGAGAATGAATTTCTATAAAAGATTAAGGAGCATAGAGCTAGATGCATAATGGGACACACGAAAGGTATGATTGCAGCAATGTCGAAGGTAAGGTACTTAATGATCCAAACCAAGAGATATGCAAGTGGGTCCTTCCCATAGCAGCAACATGCCATTTTATTTCTTGAATAATCACATCTAAGGAGTCCATGGGCCCCATAGTTAATTAATGGTTATGAAAAGTTAAAAACCCACATGGAAGAATCTCTTTAAGAATCAACATAACATGGAAACCACTAGTAAGGTGAGTTATGGCAAGCATACATGGATGACTGAGAAGTTGGGATGGAATTCTAAATCAATTCAATAGGAATACCGATAGGATTACTATGTTGCTAAATCAATTTGAATGTATTTCTGCCTTTGGCAAATCTAGCATCTATCTTCTAAAGAGTGGAAGGGCATGCCCTACTTATCCTACTTTTATCCTATGGAAAATCCATTTCTTTAAGAACATAATGGATCGCATCCACACTCTCTGATCCAAGGTAGGCTAAGGCCTCATCCACAACTTTAGCTTGGTCTCATAGATTCTAGAACTTAGCTTCATCTTGTCCAGGTTCTACATTAGACTTCAAGTTGACCTAGTTCTTGAACATTTCACTAAATTGGCAAGGCTCTATCTTAGCAAAAGGAGGAACATTTTACAAGGCCACCCACAAGG
The DNA here is from genome assembly GCA_015680685.1 of Gnetum montanum. Taxonomy (NCBI): domain Eukaryota; kingdom Viridiplantae; phylum Streptophyta; class Gnetopsida; order Gnetales; family Gnetaceae; genus Gnetum; species Gnetum montanum. The sequence goes on from MNCI01026785.1 coordinate 10,443, forward strand.
AACAAGCGACTAGTAGAAGTTGTAAATGGAAACCTTAAAAATCACAAAATCTTTCTACCCCTTTATCAAATAAGTTTCATTGACAAATATTGTAAGGCTCTGATATAATCTATAGCAATGTTTTCCCTTACAAATTTTCTAGCACCCTAAGAGTCCCTTGGAGAAAATTTAGATTTGGCATGGAACTCAAGAGGAATACACCTCAACTTTCAATAATTCTAAAGCACATGCCAAAAAACAAACTGTTAGTGTTAACATGTGACCTAATTAGTCTTTCATGTATCTCAAATGCATAACATGTGAATAAGAGACTACCAATTGAACCCTCTAGATTCATCACCATGTGCTACTAGTTGGTGTCATGCTCTTAACGAGAACACACAACATCCCATAGCATGTCCCATAACACACCCACTTTACGCCCCAACTTAGAGTTAAACTACACAATCCTCCTAGGCAAGGTCCTACCAAGTGGGGTAATGAAGAAGACTATAGACTCCTCTTATGAATGCATGGAATTGCAACACCAATATCATTCCAAAAACACAAGGAATGGATAACTCCTTACACCCCCATGGTCCCCAAACTATGGGGGAGGTAGTAAGCCACCATCAACCTTACTACGTCTCACATAATCTTTTTTTCACACTTCGTCCATGTCATGAATAGTATGATCATGGATGAAACTCTAGTAATGTGATAGTTTTCATTTAATGTTTCAAACCAATGTGTCATTTAGAACTAACAAGATTTGTGTGAGGATAAATAATGTGTTGATCCATGTGAAGCATACTTTTCAAATTTGAAGTCTAAGTTACCCAAATTATAAGCCATAATCTTACACATATCCAAATGTTTCTGATGTATTTGATCCTTCAAATTTATTAAAGTGACCTCCTTCCCATGTACATAAAGATTGATAATGCTTCAAGGATCATGTAAATTATAAGCCATAGTCTTATACCCATACTTATAATTGAAATAGTGTTGAAATATCTTGTTATTTTTTCTTTGATGCACTTTCGCCATATGTAATTGTTCATATAAATGAGACCTAAATATTTTTAACAATATACTATTTACATATTGGTACCTCCAAAATTGAAATTATAACAATTATTTTTTGTATCCTAGATCATCAATTTGGTATTATTTACATTCAATTGAAGACCAAATGAACAACAATAATTTTCTAAAATTATCAACATATTTTACATACCTTTTGTAGTAGTGGAAATCAAGGCAGTATTATCTATGTATAAAAGAATATTCACTATTTAGGATCCAATTTTAATAGCATGACTATTTTGGAAGTTGCACAGTCATTCCTACATTTCATCAATAAAAATGCCAAAGAGAGTTGGAGAAAATGCAAAACCTTTCTTAAATCCAATTTTAATAGTCCCCTACTTTCAAGGATGTTGGTACCAACGTTGTGAAAGGAAAAAGAAACACATATTAACAACATTGCTTGTAGTTCAAAGTTTAAACCAATAAAAATATGAATAAATGATTTAAAAGCATTAATTATTTCAATAAATAAGATAATTTTGATAATTTTCACCAATGCTAATTATTAACCAGTTTATCTACATATTTATTATTGGCAAAGAATCTTTTTCCTTTTCAAATTAATGAAATCCTAAGATTGATTTACTCATAACTAATTTTCATGTTGAAAATAAAAATCAAATTAGTATTAAATAATTCTTTCCCTAGCAATGGTAGAGCTAATAATTCTTGATAATTATTTATATACCATGATAGTCTACCAAATACATAGCTATCATAGTTTTTGTAAAAAAGTTCATCTCTGAGCCTACTCATTTTTTTTGTGACAAAGTCCACCTTCTTTGTAGTTTTCTTCTTAACCAAAATAATTCCTCTTAGCCAAAATCCTTAGAATAAAAAAGTTCATATCTTGGGGTAGCTTGGCCATAAGACCATAATTATTTGTTTGTCATGATAAAGTCTATAGTAATTAGCCATATCAACTATAGAATTAAACGTATCCAAAATATTATTAAATCTTATCATGTATCATGTCAACTATGTAATTTTCAAAAGGCTTTTTAAATGTTTTGGAAGAAAGAAAATGAAGCCATTATGCATAGTTGAAAGAAAATTAAGCCATTATGTATAGTTGCACACCTTAACGATTATCACCATAGATCATGATCTTAAAGTAATAAATGTAGTAAAAGATTATTTATAGCTACACCTACTTGATAGTTTGATGGATTGGATTGTGTTTATATACTGATTTATTTAGTGGGAGAGTGAAAAAAATATTTTAATAATTCCTCACTTTCAATGGTGTTGCTACTAGCATTGTGAAAGGAAAAAACAACACATATTAATAGTGTTTCTAGTAGTTCAAAATTCAAACCAATACAAATCTAAAAAAAATACTTAAAAACCTTAATTATTTAGGAAAAAAAGATAATTCTGGTAACTTTCACTAGTTTTAATATCTATAAATTAAATTAAATTACTAACTAGTTTGGCTATATATGTAATATTGGCTAAGAGAATCTTTTTCTTTTTCAAATCAATGAAATTCAAAAATTGATTTACTCATAATTGAATTTCATGTTGAACATAAAAATCAAAACTAGTGTTAATATAATTCTTTCCATTGCAATGATTGAGGTAATATAATTCTTGATAATTATTTATTCTTCATGATAAAGTCCACCCAATACATACCTATTGGTGCATAAATTTTGGATCCACCAACATCGAGAAAAAACTTGAACTCATTTGAGGAGATTATTACCAAGGGCACCTCCTATATGAGTATGAAAACCCAAGAATAGTCTCAATTAGAGAGGGCCATGTGATGTTTCAAAAAAAAAAAAATTAAACTGAAAAAGTTGGGGAGAATTAAAATTGAACAACTGTCTTAAAATTTAAGACCTCATGAAAACATAGTAGGTAGCAAGAAAATTTAAATTTTTCCCTAGTCCCCCACTACTACCACTAGTTCGTGCCATCTCATCATTGCAAACACCATCACAACCAACACTACTCATAGCCATTGGGAAGGGAGAAAGAGAGATCTAGTTGTTGTTTCACCATCCCATGCCACATCGTCACTTGTCACGCAACCTGCCGTTGGTGGTAGATAACCTAAGAAGGTTTCTTGTTGTAAATTTACCATTTCCAAAGAGAGAAAAAAAAAGAGAGAACCATACTACAATCACCAGTTTAGATCTATAGAGAGAGGAAAAGGGAAAGAGATAGATTCCACCAAAAACTGCTATCATTTGTGAATACTGCCAAATAGAAAACCCTTGTGGTAGCAAGAACAAAAACCTCACTGCAGAAGGATGTGTTGCCACTATTGTTAGGTGTTACTATCACTACAATTGCAAATTTCCACTAACCATCATCATCTCATGTTTCCTCTTCATAAATGCTACTACAACCAACACTACTCATAGCCATCAAGGGAGGGAGAGAGGGAGATTTATTTCAATGCCAACCACCATTACGCTTCATGGTTCTATTCACCATTATTTGCTGGCGAAGGAAGGAGAGAAAGAGAGATGCTACTGTAGTTTGCTTTGTGTGCTGCAGACACATCATTCACAGCCTCTATTTCTTGGCACACATGCCATTGTATCTACCACATGCACCACTAGAGAGAGGAGAGGCTAGATCCTAATGAGAGATAGGTTGATCGCCAATGTGGGAGAGAGGTTGGTTCCAAATGAGAGAGAGAGGCTAGCCCCGATGAGAGAGAGATACTGGTCCCTTATTCCTACAGCTACTATGAGTACTATTACTATCGTAGGTTTCCTGGATACTGCTCAGGAAAGGGGAGGTCTTCTGTAGCTTTACATCTGCACTATTAGTGCTAATTCATTGTTGTCTACATGTTTGCATCTACCACTACTACCTTGAGAGCTCACCTACCTATCACACACTGCACAAGGAGGTCACCTACTACCACCAGCTATAGTTTCCACACACCACTATTGCTATCATAATAACCACTTTCACATGCCCTATAGAAGTGGGGAGAGGTTGGATAATGATGATATGCTAAAGAAAGAGAAATAGCCATCTACAAGTTTCCTCTAGAGAGAGGAGTCCCTGATAGATGATCCACCAACCGCCTATTGCTTAGCCCCCCACTAGTGCCCAGAGTCCCCTACTTCCCCTCACAATCATCTGTAGCATCCCCTACTATTGTAAGAGAGAAAGGGAAGGCACCATGTTGCCATGCCAAAGATAATTAGGCCTTGCCTCTTATTTCCAAGATCCTCCACAACATCCACTCACCACTACTTTTATAGCCATTAGTTTGGATGTTTAAATGCCCATGTCCCACATTGGTTATGTCCACCACACAAACTGTTACGTAATTTTCATAATGTTTGGAACTACCACATCATTAGTTACACCACCACTATGCGTAACGCTTGAGACCATCCATACATAACTCCCACCATGTTCTTCACCACCATGGGTTTCCACCAACATAACTCCTATAATGCATATAACTCTCAACACCACCACCATTGGTTACACCACCTTTGTGATCATTACATGACCCATAGCTTGTACAAATTAAGTTTCTTTGAACTTAGTGCTAGGGAATTAGACTTGTTAATCATGGCCCCATTCTTAGCCCCCAAACTTAAAATTGCATGCAACTGCAAGGAACAGCACAACCATAGTAATCTTAAAAGGAGATACAGAAGATAGAAGACAATGTCAAGACTCAAATAAAGACCATCAAAAAATAAATATAAAAAATTCAACTAGGAAAATGGGGGTTTATAAAATTGAAAATAAGTTTAGGAAAAAGAGTCAAGAATAAGAAAAATGACAAGGAAAACTAATTTTGGGAAAATAAAGGCTTAAAAAATTAGCCCTCCTTCTAGTACCAAAAAGTGTGTTCATGCATAGATTTTGGATGCACCAACACTAGGGAAAAAGTCATTTGAGGAGACTATTGCCTAGGTGCCTCCCATATGGGTACAAAAACCTAGAAAATGTCTCAGATGGAGAGGGCTACATAGCCTTTTGAAAGTAATAAAAAAATGAAAATTTTAATTAAAATGTGTCTCGAATTCAAAAATACAAAAGGTAACCAAAATAAATTTTTCCTACTTCCTAACTACTACCATCATTCATCACCAATCCATTACAGATGTTGTAGCCAACACTACCTATAGCCATTAGAGGATGGAGAGAGGGAGAAGAGATTAGATGAAGGGGCCCACTGATGCATCTCTGATGCATAGATAGAACATGCCTAATAGGTAGCATGAGATAGGGAAATTTGTCCCTATTTGAAGAACACTTCTATAGATGCACTATTGGCCAAAAATAGAATGGAACTATAGAACTCATGCCTATAACTACTACTATCAATTGCTACAACATTGTAATAGAGATAGAGAGAGAAAGAGAGAGAGAGAGAGAGAATGAGCTACCAGATCCTACCATCACATGCCAATAAACACATTGCTATCTCCAATCCTACATCTTCCACTGTCATAGGTCTACCACGAAAAGGAAAAAGAAAACCACTACCTCTTGGTTTCCTACTGAGATTATTGATGATCATCCATGTAGCTATACCACTATTGACTACCACTAGTCCATTACCAAGAATAAAGAAATAGTATTGTATTACTAGCCTACTGCACTTGCCATCCATGTGCATTAGTTGTGCCACTGTTGCCCCAAGAAAAACGTGAGAAGAGAGAGAGAAGAAATCATTATCTTCTTGGTTTCATACTAATATTGTTAACCATCATCCATGTAGCTCTATTACCACTAACTGTCACTGGTTCGTTGCTAAGAATAAAGAAACAAAACTATAGAACCTCATTGTGCGCCCATCATCTTTTTGTGTTAGCTATGTCATTTTCACCTAAAGAGAGATAGAGAAAATTATCATCCACTAGTTTCTCAGCCCCTAGAGACCCTCCTATCAATTTGCATCCACTATTTAGGAAGAGAGCCAGATTTGTTAAGGAGACCTTTACTTCCCCCCTTCCTAACATCATCTTCATTCTCTACCTTATAGCTACTTGCTAGTGATGTTTCACTTCCTTGGACATCAGTCCACCTTCCTACATGTTGGTCCACCTCCCCACATGTTGATTCACCTCCCCACATGTCAATTTACCTTCTCACACATCGATTCACCTTTCCACATGTTGACATTGCTTGGTGAAATGGTATATGATTTTATAGGATATTTTTGTTAATCATGGTCCTATGCGATACATGGGCAAGGTTGGCCAGAACAATACTCATAATAGTTTCTAAAAATAATTGATCTCAAAGCTTAGGGATACAAATATGATTATTCATTTTTTTCATGAGAAAATTCACCCTTCTAGTAGTTGGTGCATTGTCCAAAATAATTCCAATGAAAAATTTCTTCAGTAATAAATATAATAATTGGCCTATCTACTAAGGAAAACAAAATTAAAAAATTAATTACAAATAAAATATCAATAAATCTTGTCAAGTGTCTTATGCACCCATTATGTAATTTTTAAAAAGGATCATAAAATTTTAGAAAGAAAGACAAGTAAACCTGTTATGATCCAATAGATCTTGAATCTTAAAACTGATGATTAAAAAGTTAGAGAAATTCTCAACTTAGCTTTAAAAAAAACTCAAAAAAAAAACTCAATGACTTGGATGACTGAACAAAACAACTCCAATTATCTTAAAAATACTTCTTTTCAAGAAAAGATTAGGATTTATTTGAAAAAGAGAGTTACATATAATCTACCTAGCTTAAGGCATAAGAACAACACCCATCATCTATATAATTCAGCCTCTACTAGATGGCCAGTCTAAATAGTATCCTCCCAAACCTTCATCATAGATGGTCTTACCCTATGACACAAAAACAACAAGAAAGAACCAAGCACAATCCCATCCAATGTCACAGACAACAAACCCTTCCAACCATCTACCATTCTACATCCTCCCATAACCCTTGGCTACATCCTTGTTGGTCATTCTTGTGAAGAGCTTGCACCAGCACCTATACATTCATTGGCGACTTCCTCTATTGTGGATCCCTTTCAATTTGCATCTATTTGTCCATCATGCCTTCCCTCATCTACCAAATTATCTCTTCCCTCCTTGTTGTGTGCATGGAAATCAAATCTTGAATCTTTGTCTTCTCGCCTGCAACAAGCTCTATCATCTATTGCATATAGGCAATCCATAGCACTACCCCTTCTACCTTAGCCTCTACATAGGCCCTTTTTGCAACTTCAACCCTAGCCATAAGGGTTTCAAACATGCTATGTGTCATTATAATGCTAGCCTCCTAGTTTCCTAGTGTAGTCTCTTGCATTATACCCTCCTCATAAGGGTATGTAACCCCATTTTTAGGATTCTCTATTAAGTTTCATCCCCTTATTTTTGCTTGTTTGTTCACTATTGTAATGAAGCCATTATCTATGGTATATCCTCTATGGCTCTAATCTTGGTTTCCAAGGAAGAATAGATGTTTCCACACATCATAGGGCTAAAACTAGCCTTCGATGCCTCCCTCAACTCCTCCTACATAGAAATTCCAACAAAACATTTGGGATGTTTACCTACATACCCATCTTTAGGCATCACAAGAACAAAAAATGCACCCCCACTAGCCAGTTCAAACTACCTAACTATACCAAGAACTTATCAATTAGACTTATCACCTCTTGCCAAATCCATGGTAGTGCAGATTAGGGATGTGTCGAGTCACCATCTTCAAAATTCCTTACTGAAAAAAATTTGTCACATACTTGCAACTATGAATCATCAATGGGATAACCTCTCCAGCTACTAGCACTTCCAACATCGTGACCATAGAATTCTCCATTAGCTAAATCATCCTACCTCTAAAGGTTGTTGCTTACCCATCCCAATTCTCAAAGAAGGCTTGGTTCATTAAATTGGAGATCCCTTTTAGCCATACTACCACTTGTTCCACACCATCCACATGATTAACTACCATAGCCCTTCATACTTCTAGAACTTTGCCACAGATGGCTCATAGTACCTTACACACCATATACTCCATGAAGCCTCCTAACACAATCAAAACCTAGAAGCAGTGGCTAAATTCAACTATGATAGCCTCTTACCGTAGAAATTTAGCTAATTCTACAACTTCTAAACAACCCAAATCATAGCCATCTCCTTTGAGTCTCCTATAATCCTCACATTAGTATATAAAATGATCAATTGTTTCCTATGCCAAGCCACACATCAAGAAAATGATCGATAGCATTGTGTGAGCAATCAACCATGCAAAAGCCTTCACATTCTCAAGGAGCCTCCCACGCCATATGGCCTACCAACCATGAACCAATGAAAACTAAGCATTCAGGATTTCTCTAGGATGCGTCCCTAGAAGCCCGCACTCCCTCATCTCCAATGCATGATGACAAAGGATGGACCACATCTAAGATCCTTAGAAATTAATCTCCCACCATTGTTATTTGCACTACATTATTCTAATCCACTATGCCTACCGTTCTCCTTCACTTAGGAGCTGCTTCAGTAGTCTTTGCATTCCCAATTTAAGCTCATCTCTAAATCATAGGATCTTGATCCCTCCTACCTTTTTACGTTTACCTATCTTCTCCTAGCAAACCAAGTGCATTTTCCCCCTCCCTTTCCTCTTGACCAAATAAAATTTCAAATAATTTGGTCAATTTTTTGTATCAATCCAGTAGGAGGATATGCTACAACTATAATGAATCTAGCCATTGCCATGAGAACCAATGAAGCTATCAAGATCTTCCCTTTCTAAGAGAGGAATCGGTTCACCCAATATCCTATTTTTCTATATATCTTCTACATCAGAGGTTCCCATGTTTGGTACCATTTCCAAACAACAATCAACATCCCTAAGTAAATATCCTTTATTATTCTAGGTAAAATGCCTAGGACCTAATGTATTCCTCAACATTCATCATATGTATCATCCATTTAGCTTTGTTAATCTTCTATCCTAGTTCTTGTGCAATCCTGTCTAGTGCCCTATTGAGTGCCAATGCATATGGAATGTTATCTCTTGAAAATAATATTGTGTCATCTGCATAGTGCTCCACCATGCATCAATATTTTTAATTTTAAGTATCTTAAAACTTGATTCCATATTTGTGATTCTACTAAAGTATTTTTCCTTTTTATTTCTTGAGAAAATAGTAAAAGTTCCACTTACCAATCTATTAACAAGCCTGAGAAGGTGCAACATAAGGTGCAATACAATTATAATCAAAGATTATAATTTTCAATCTCAACAACTAAGTCCAAAAAAATAGATATCATTTGTAAAATGTTTTTTAGAAGTTGGTAAGATATTTTAGCAAGTTAGGAAGATAGGACAATGTGTTTTCAACTTAGTGCCAAATTATATTAAGGTGTTTTCTTTGGTTGTTTCACTATTTTTTTTAATTATATATTTCTATCATTCTGTGATTTACGCTATTAATTGCAAAAAATTAGAAAAAACTGAAAATGTTTGAAATGCAAGTCAAACACGTTCATTGTGAAAGTCCAACCAGCAATTTGGCCATTAAATGATTAGTTTTTTGACTCCATGATAAATCAGTGATTTAGAAATTTTTCCACCAATTGACTTCATGGTAGGATGGCTTCCAAGATTGTGGAGTCATCCAAAACTAGATGGCCATCTTGAATAACACAACTAGATCTATGGCAACCAGGATGGTTGAGCAGGTCTAGACCTAGAGCTTAATTTAAAGTGTAATTGTAGTCCAATGATAGTTGAATGAGGTTGTGCCCTTAGTACTGATACGTCATGTCATAGTAATTGGGCCAACATTTCCATTGACCTTCTTGTTAAAGTAGTAACCCTATGCTTATGGGCTGTCCAGCACACCGACAAATCCACCTGATCACATTAAATAGATGATGGACAGATGTTCTCCAGCGTAACCTCTCAGAACATAGGTTTACAAATATACAAATGCTAATAGACGCTCAACTAAAAATAATACCAATAGGTATATCATAAGTTTAATTGGATAATGAAAATACGTAGTGGAGGTTTTGTACATAGATTAAGAAATCTGCAATATATCGTACGATCTCCAATAAATTACAAGGCAATATTGAAGCCAATTGAAAATCGAATAGGATATTTGATCAAATGAATAGTGCTATATTTTTATTGATATTTTTAGTTTAATATATTATATATTGCTAATTCTAAGTATATATAAGCTCCTAAGCTCTCTTTTGGTGTCCAATTTATATTCACTAATCTAATCAGAATTTTCAAACTATGAAAATCATTATCATGGATTTGGCTATTTAATTGTTGTATACTTTCTACTCCCCATTTTTGGATTTAGTGTTGGCTACATTGCCTCGTAGGCTAATCTGATAGCTTATCAGATATTCAAAAGAAATAATAAACTACATCAAGACAAACAGTGAAAAAACCACCACCGTGAACAGCCTTTACCCAATTATTGATCACCGGTGTCTTCTAAACTTTGGTCTTTGGAAAGGTAGAGCCAAAATGTGATAACTTTGGTTTAATAAAGAAAATAGTTACTAATTGTGCCAACGTATTATTTCTGATGCTAAGATTTAATGCTACCATGAACCAAATTAATTCATTTATCTAAATTCTTTAAAGAATTAGATTAAAAATTTGCAGAGAAAATTCCTAAAAAAAATTGATTGGTTTGTTGATTCTGGTTTAGTTTGTTTGGTAAAAATTTCCAGAGTAAGCTATGAGAAGTACTAATTCCCGTCAAATCCACACCCTTCCCAGATGTAATGGATCACATTACATCACGTTATCCACAACATGAACAAGGCCTAGTTGTGTCACTTTGGTAAACACTATAGTCCTTCAATTCAATGCCTATAAATAGAGCTTGAGACTGAGTAAAACTCCACGAACAAACATACCAACATATTTCATCTTCTTGAGGATGGAAAAGAATGACAGTGAAAAAATGATGCAGTGGCCTCTTTGTTGATCTCATTTTTTATGCAGTAACCCCATTTGTATTGTTCGAACCTACGCAACGGGCGAGCCACTTGATCACATTAAACAGATGCTCTTAGAACATATGTTGGTTTGCAGATATACAAATGCTAATACAAGCTCACTAAATATAGCAGTAAAAGATAGCAAGGTGCAAGTTAGAGAAAGAAAATATGTACCAGTGGTTTGGTGGGAAGTCTGCCCAAAAAAGGTAGCAAGCACCCTCTTTCTGGATTCGAGCTCTCCCTCTATGATGAATTCTAGAAAGTAGTTGGCAACATCAATGAAGGTAAAGTGTAGAAGTCATTGGCAGGGCATGGCGCAACGTTGCAGTAGAGCAGCATTTCGTTGAACAACTCCTCCGTGATGATATTGGAGACTCCTCCTCCGCTTGAGTTGGACGTTGGAGAGGGTTGGAAGGACCAGCATTGGCTTTGGCAGTAAGCAGGTGCATAGAACTCATAGATGGTGTTGCACCAAGATCCCTTAACATAGATCTTGTCAATGTACTTTCCATTAAAAACCACCCCAATTACAATCTACACCATTGCAAGCAGCTGCATCTTTTTGGCACTGTCATTCTTTGCTATCCTTAAGAAGATCAAATGTATTGGTATGTTTGTTTGTGGAGTTTTACTCAATCTTGATCTCTATTTATATGCACTGAAGTAAAGGGGTGTAGTGTCTATGCAAGTGATCCAACCATGCCTAGCCCATGTCGTGGATAATGGTATGAATTTGATGGGAATTAGCACCTCTCACAGCTTGCTCTGCAAATCTTTACCAAGAAAACTAAACTACAACAGAATACCATGATTGTAACTATGACTCATAGCTAGGGCAAACACCCTTTAATTGTAATGTCATAAAACTTGGCAAGATGTGAAAACCCAACAATGCTTCTTCAAGTATTCCTAGATCCAGCAATCTTTGCATGTGGATGACTTGCACCATCTAGCAATTATTTATTTTGAAAGCTTTCAAACTAGAAATATTACCTAGCCCACAGGGCAATCCTTTGAGAAGAATGTAATCCTCAATCTCTACATCTCTTACATTTTGTAAGCTGCCAATGGTGGCTAGTTAACCCTCCTTCACTTCTTTAATTTTTGGGATAAAAGTATGATCCAAATATTTCTTAGCATTGACCATCAATGCTTCATTAACTAGTCTAAATGTGTCAATAGAATAATTTTCTAGTATTCTTGTAAGATATTACAGGTAAATAAAGAATATTTGTTGAATTCCTATGAATTAAATTTGTGCATTTTGACTACTTTGCAACTATAATATCCACATGTCCATTGATCATGGTCTTGTGCCTAGCATGGGCAATGTTGGCATGAACACTTAGCCCCCAAAATTTTAATTGCATGCAAGTGCAAGGATAAGAAAACCACAAAAATTTTAAAATAATGCAATAGATAAAGAATTGAAAATGTTGTAAAANTTTGTAAAACACAGACAAATTAAAATTTGAAAGAAAACTATACTAATCTAAACTTGATTAAAATAACCATATAATCAAAAGAGAACTAGATGTGGGCAACCCATACGACAACATCTTATTTAATTAAAATTCAAATATATAATTTATTATTTTAACTATATAGGTATATATATATGATTAAAATATAAATTAAGATCTCATTACCAATCTTCTCACACGGTAAAAGTAAAAAGGATGTGGACTACTTTGAGCATGAGACTTATACTAAATCTAATGAGGAAGAAAAGCGCATGTTAGAACATGGCGAGCTGCAACTTTTGGATTTTTCCTTAGGATTTTTTTGACATTTAGAAAGGGGATGGGAAAAAAGGATTTTTTTCTGAATTTTGGGAAAATAGGTTCAAAAGGGGAATGGAGGCTAGGATGAGGATTTCTGCCACATCCCATCACACTCAATAACTTATTACATTGTCAATAAACATGGTCCTTATTCTTTTCTTTCTCTCTCTCTTTTTTCTTGAGGAAACTTTGCTCATGGTGTACTTCATTCTTAAGGTAGGAATTCCAACATAAGTCTAGCTAATTAGCTACACTGCCAAAGAACATAGTCTTTTCAGAACTTTGCCAATGATGTAGTTCAACCCTTGTGTATGTGTCTTTAATTACAATTTGATGGCATTATAGTAGGTTTCCTAGGTGGCTAAGGGTTTTCAGGTGCAGATGAACATACTTCACCTCATTGTTCATAGGATAGCCATGGAATATTACACTTAAGGGCTAGGTCTTAGAAGAAAGGAAATGGAGTTTTCCAAGGTCACTTAGTGATTGTGCCCAAGCATTCTTCAATGTCACTTATTATACACTCACATGATCATGATGATTACATGATAAGTAGCATAAATCTTGTCCACCATAATCCAACATAACTAATAAAACTAAAACCTTAAAATTAACTTAGAAGAATCATAACATTATTGACATATATAGTATAAGGAGATTTTATGTAATAGTACTAGTATATATAAAGCATTATTTTCAAATGATGTTATGATGACCCAATGCCTGGTAACTTAAACAATCATAATGATTATTAAAATCATATGAAAAGCAAAAACCAAAACCAATATGCTAAGAAAGAGATGATCAAAATGTAAAGAAAATATGTAAATACAACTATATACAAATGAAATGCATGGTGGAGGGAAAGAAAACATGCAACTAAGAATCTACCAAATGTCTATCTGGGGCACTTAAGTAGAAATGCTTTAGATGAAATATATTAAAATTCTTATGTAACCTATGTCCTTACAATTAGAAATTTTTTATACATTAGG
>MNCI01026786.1:9248-33705 GCA_015680685.1 Gnetum montanum
ACTCGAATAAAGGTTCCGTATAATTACAATCATCACACTGTAGGTATGCACTGGGGAAAGAACTGAAATAAATTGAAAACTGACAAAAAAGACTCTACACTTACACTTACTGACTCCCCCTTTTCCTGTGCACCCGAATGTGGTATTTATAGGCCTACACAGGAATCACGATATTGTGTATTCGATATGGTTATCCAGGCTATGATATCGCGTACGTGATATCGAGGATCCAATATTGGGGCTTGGCAAAACATGATTCATCAATGAAGCTATTGGTTTCCTCTCTTGAGACCTTGGAGTATTGAGCATTCCATTTCCCAATAAGAGATTCTTAAGATTTCATTTTCTCATTAATCTCTACTTCATCAAACATTTCTTCTTCCTCATTTCCTTGATTAACATTTACATTTCCAATAAAAAAGTAAGAATTAATCTTGTTACATCTTCAATCACAAGAGGTCTACCTTCATTGGAGGATTCTTCCTTTTCTAAGATTTGGAGTTTCTTGCTCTTGGAAACCTTTGGCTTATTACACTCCCATTGTTTGTGTTCCTTTTCACCACAATTGAAGTAGTAAAGGTTGGAGGCATAACCATTTCCTTAACCCTTTCCTTTCTTGTAGTCCTTCTTGGAATCCTAGCCCTCCTTGAACTTCCCTTACTTCTCCTTTATGTCTTCTTTGGCATTTTTATTCTCCTTGGCTCCATCCTCACTTTCAAAAGCTTTGGAGTTCTTGCTCTTTGAAGATTTAGGACCTCTAGTGTAGCCTTGAAGTTTCTTTTTAGCCTTAAGAGCCAATTCAAAAGCCTCATCCAATGATTGGGCCTCATAGAAGATTAGCTCTTGTTGATACTCCTTTTAAGTCCTCCTTGAAAGTTGGATGCATGTTCATAATCATCCCAATGAACTTTTGCAAGCTGGAAAGCCTTACAAAAATCCATGTAGTAGCCCTTCATACTTTTATGACCTTGCCTTAGATACTTCAATTTTTCAATAGCCTCTTGTCTATGATGAATCTTCTCAAATTTTTGCTTGAGCATGAACTACATTAAAGACCAATCCTTGATAGCAGTACCATTATTCACCTTGTAAGAATAACTTTCCTTCTCCCACCATACAAGTGTTATACCTTCCAATTTGGTTTCAGCAAAAGTCACCTTTTGATGATTTTCCACATCTTCAAGTTCAAAGTACTTGTTAATCATTTTCAGCCAAGAGAAAAGATTCAGTTCCTTCCATGCCATTGAAAAAATTCACTTCAACATGAAGTATCCTTAAAGCATATCTAAAAGCTTGTGCAAGAGTAACTTCAATTCATTCACCTTGCTTTCTTTAAGGCTTAGAAGGAAGTTCCTTTCTTCTTTTCCTAGGAAAATTGAAACCTTGAGATTTATTTTCAGCACTAGGAGCATGAAGAAAAACATCATCTTGAGCTTCTCCTTCTCCAAAGTATTCATCTTCAAGGAATGGCATTGAGGAATGTCTTGAAGAAGGTCTTGGTCTTTCTTGGATGCTTTTGGTGAAGTAGCATGTCCTTTGTTCTCTCCAAGCTTTTCAATTTTCTCAACAATGAGCATGAGAAAATTTCTCATGTCATCCATGTCTCTTGACAAAGCTTAAACTATCTTCTTCTTTGAAGGCATGATGGAAATTGATCTAAAAGGCAATTTTCACAAAATTCTATAGGGAAAAGTGAAATTTTCAAGATTTCTCAAGGAATGAGATAAGAAATACTCAAATCTTAAGAGAAATGAGCATAAGATCTTCAAACCCTAGCTATGACAAGCCAATGGGTGTCCAATTCCACAATTATCTTCCAATTCTTAAAAAATAGAGCAAACTTAGGGATCAAAGGGAAATTTTCAAACCCTAGGATGAGTAGAAGAAGTAACAAGAGAGAATTCATCCAAGCTTGAGAATTTGGAGTGATTCTTTGCAGTTGAGATGAGAATTATCCACTTGAATGCAATTGTCTTCAATTCCAAGCTATTTTGATACCAATCTGATGAGGAGCTCCCATGGATTCCACAATCCAAGCTCTCTCAATGTCACAAAAACAACAAATTTGAACAAGAAAAGAAAATGAAAGCTTTATTCTTGCTCAAATGGAGAAATTACAATTGAAAGGAAGCACAAATTCCTAAGGGTAAGCAAGTGATTCAATCAAACTCTCTCTCTCTCACTCACTCAATCAAAGAAAACACACTCTCACATGGATGATGATTAAGGCACCTTGCCAAGACTCTCTCTCTCTCTCTACTCTTCTCTCAACTCACATCTCCCTCCCCAGACTCTCGCTTCTCCCTCTTTTAGCCAAAATCAAGGCCCAAGAGGTCTATTTATATCATGTCTCTTCATGTTCCCTTCAATTTATCATTCAATTTGATGTTCGTTACAATTCATACTAGACGTTTTGAAGAAATAGTAGACGTCTTTCCCGAGTGCAAAGATGTCAAAGTAATGTCTTAAAATCAAGTTAGACAATACTAGTATGCAACGTAGACATCTAACCTACTAGAGCCAAAATTAAAGATGCTCATTTTAAGGTCTGGAACCTCCGAAAACCTCCAAACAAGTCCTCATAGCCCTTAGAACCTCCTAAACTCATCAAAATAGTCCCAAAACACTCTGAAACATGCCAAAACTCCAAGTAAAGATCCCATCATTGGAGAGATGTTACATTGACCTATTTGATGTCCACATCACTTATAATCATAAAATCCATAAAAAATTATAAATATTTTCCGTATCTCTCACAATGGCACCACAATTTTCATTTGTATCATATGTATGATAATATCTTTTATACTTCTTAAACACAATGATATACAATCCATTCAACATCTTCTTAACACAATGATATACATGTGTTCTTGGCAATTCATTCAATATTGTCTCCAAAGCTTACAATATTCAATATAATAAATCCCAATGGTCAAAACCAACAAACCCCCAATATTCAATATAATAAATCCCAATGGTCAAAACCAACAAAACCCCTATCGTGTATTTCTCTTCCATTATTGCAAGTCTATGCACCAATAAAGATTGGAGGGGAAAATTTTCCCAAACATAAAGTCCTTAAAGATTCCAATACATTAAAGTAGGATTCAACACCCCAATTTCCTTGAAAGATAAATTCAAGTTCAAAAGGATTTATTGCTGCTAAAGGCCTCTTACCAAAGAGAGAAAGGTCCCTCATTCAAGTGCAAAGGTAGTTTAATCAAGTTCACACGACGTCACCACGAATCATGATTTACAAAAGTTTCTTCATTTCTTCATACCATTACAAAAGTTTCTTCATTTCTTCATACCATGACTAGCAACCTCCTGATGGTCCTCCCTGGGAATCCACCGCAAGTTGCAGCTAGATCTTATCAGAAAATCCTGTTAGCTCAATTTTTTACGTCCCAATTTTTAGTGCATCGTAACGATATTCATCCTTCTAGACCACTCATTATTGTTGAGTGTTTTTCAAAAGCAAAGCACCTAGGGGATAGGATTCCTCGTACATTCTTAAAAGGGCTAATTTGTTCTTATTTAGTTGGGTTTCCTTCTTTTTTTCGCGTCTTCGGTCACATGCACCGATATTCCAAAATAAAATATGCTTAAACCAAACAAAGATCTCGTAATTACATTTGCATTAAGGCATCCTTCCAGACGATAAACAGGTGGAAAGTTTACTTCGGATACCGAGCGGACATAGGAGCCTCCAGAGCATTTGAAAGACCATCAAAAACGCAAAACAGCCAGCTAATACGATTTTAAATGTTGTCGCATCAAGGTTCTGTGAGAATTCATCTAATTTTTTTAAAACATTATAAAATATAAAGAAATGAAAGAGAACGAAAGCAACATTGCCACCTTGCCGTCTCCTGATTTTGGTCTCCTAGTAACTTCTGCTGATTATCAAAATAGAAAAGGTGTTCAAAAAGTAACATTTCACCCAATACTGCATCGTGCCCAACAATTGTCAACATCGCCTGTAAATTACAAAAGAATGCAACCCCCCAGAGTATCGAATTTTGTTAGACAGAAAACCTCACTATAAAAGTCAAAGGCTTCTTGTGCTCTTGCCAGCACTTGGGGTGTACATTCTTCCCTTTTAACAAGGGCATGGAACTGTGTAAAAGAATACACAGCAACAAAATCTGCAAAACGCAAATCCTAAGAGGTGGTCCCCTATACAAATATCAGATTTCTGCCCATAAAATACAGCCTAAAACACACTGAAACGTCATTCTTAAAGGAATGGATTTTCAAAATCAGGACCATTAATCACACCAAGTCATGGACTTTTCAAGAATAAGAAATCCACTTGACAACCTTGGAAAAGGTTAGGTCATTTGAGGCAGGTCTAGAGATACGGCATTTATCATGCTTCAAGTCAATACAGATACAAGTACGCCCGTTACTGTGTTCTTGTCAATGATCTTGTTGAGACACCATGTAGAAGTTTTACAAAACCAAGGAAGCTTAATTTTCCGTCATTATGTCTTATCCAGTCATGAAGTACAGAACGAACTGGAACAGATGGTCCAAGGCCAAGTTCCTGTAAAATTGAACTTCATCAGAAATAAGCTAACCTGAAAAAGTAATCAGCAAAATTTATCCAATATATCGTGAGTACCGAAGCTAGTTCTTCAATGACTATGGCTCTGTTCCCTTTTTGTTCAAAAAGTTCATAAGCACAGCGAGCATGTTGCTCCCACCGATCCAAAGCCTCAAGCTGATGGACACTTATTGCAGCAGCACAAAACTCTTCAAAATCCATTTTTCTTGTTTGAAGTGCACTCATCTGTTTATGCAATAAAGACTATTAGTTCAACAACAAAAATGGCATGTGGCATTTTTAAGAGTTTAGAATTGTTATCAACGTGAATTGGCAGCTTGGATGGACGAGGTTTATTGGTAAAAATTTGTACCGAAGAAAGAAGATCAAACATCCTTGATTCTTTCATTGCTTCCGTTGAATATTTCATCAAGGCCTGAAACAGATAATTCCAATCAGAACTATAAAGTTTAGGCTTGTCTATTTTTCTACAGGAAAAATATGAATTCTCAAGATCTCATATTCTCTTATTACAACAATGAAAGCTGCTAAGTCGCCATTGCAACTTTGAAAAGTACAGGAAGAAATTTAGTACAACACTAGACACATGAAAGCAGTAGAAAGAAAACTTGTTCTAAGAGCTATCTAGAAAATATCTTAGAAGCAAGGCACTTACATTTTTAAAATTCTCCAAAGAGATCTGGCCATTTTTATTAGGTTCCAATAATGCAAATTGTTCCCTTAAATAGTATAATTCATCCACAGTAAGAGTCTTTGCCAAGGCCTGCCACCAAATCATTTCATGATTTGACAATTACTACTATCTTCAGAACACAGATCACTATTAGGTCAATACAATCTAAATTCAAGGTAAGTAAAGCATTGCATTTGTATAAGAAAGATGAAAATCTTTGGATCAGTACAAATACCTTTAGAGCTGCTCTTCGTAGGCTTGATGCACGTAAATATGACCTTACAAGTCGAAAAACCAAAATGTCCAAAGGAATCTTCAGGCTATGAGAATTTCTGATCCATGGGTGGGCTGTCAATTGACAAACAAAATTAGGGTGAGGAAAACGTATAAGCAGGGACTGTTGAAAACTTCTTGTATT
The DNA here is from genome assembly GCA_015680685.1 of Gnetum montanum. Taxonomy (NCBI): domain Eukaryota; kingdom Viridiplantae; phylum Streptophyta; class Gnetopsida; order Gnetales; family Gnetaceae; genus Gnetum; species Gnetum montanum. The sequence continues at coordinate 14,913 of MNCI01026786.1, forward strand.
CTTCTAACAAGCTACTTACTAAGGGCCTGTGAGGCTGTCATTCTTTTACGCAGATCCTTGTTAAGCAGGCGTTTAACAAAATCTTTTGCTTCAGGAGACATAGAAGGCCAAGGTGCTTCATCAAAACTCGGTTCAGCTTTTAGAACCGCCCGAAAAATTCCAGACTCTGTTCGGGCCCAAAATGGTCTACTCCCACACAGAAGGATATAGACAATAACACCAATACTCCAAACATCTGCCTCTGTACCATAAGACCTATGAAGAACCTCGGGTGCAACATAATAAGCACTACCAACTATGTCATTCAGTCTGTGATCTGCAACCATTTCAATGTGACAGATTGCATCAAACATAATGAGATACAAACAAACATAATTTTCACTCGGTATCACAGACAACATATGCTAGTTCATTTATAGTATATACCTGGCTTAACAAAGTCTGACAAGCCAAAATCTATAGCCTTCAAATCTGCTTGCTCATCCTTGCTGGTGAAGAGAAAATTCTGGTTAATCAATGAACAAACACATGCTAATTAGATCATTCCCAAATAACTAGCAACTTTTAGATGTCAAACTAATACAGCTTTCCTCTTAAAAATTTTCAAGAAAGTCAAATGGTAGAGAAGAACCTACAATGGGATGTGCAATGTGTGATTACATTATACATTTCATATAACATTATGTCTGATTACATACAATAGAACTTGAATGCTTGATTGCAACGAGTATGATCCAAAATAGCTTTAAAAGTCCAGAACACTAACAATACCTCTGGTTTAAGATCTCGATGAACCACTCCCTGTAGATGACAAAACGCCACAACATTTAAAATCTGAACTATCACAGCCTTCGCATCATCTTCTGAATACTTTCCACCTCTGCACATAATAAAAATATTCTTAAAAGTTTATTTTGTTACACAGTCAAGCATTTTAAGTAATCAGAATACAATCTGTCCAAGTGCTGTAAGAATTGAGTTCAAAACTTAAATTTACTTTGGCTTGTGTATTTAAATCAAGTACAAGATTCATTTATGGTACCTTGACAAAATGCGTTCTAAAAGCTCACCTCCTTCACATAGCCTGAAAAGAGAACACAGGAGGAATACACTTAAATTTGAATATAAAGAGAAGTAAATAAAGCCCAAGAACAAAGAAAGCAATGCTAAAGCTGTAAGTGACAACATGTGAAGTATATGCTTTAAAAGATTATAATGACAAGTTGCATAGTTTCATTAACACCACGTGCATCTATTTGGTGAAATTAGTCCACTGATAAAAGATGGGGGCAATTTCCCAAGTACATGAGAAAAATTAAGGTACCAGGCTGGAAATTGATTTGGTTTACCACAATTTTATGTGAAGCTGAAACAACGCAGCAAATGTGAAAGAATGGTAAATGAACAATATGCAATAAACAGACAGAATCTGTCATACATTTTATCTCTGACAGATGCCATGATACAAGTTTATCCTCTTAAAAATCCATAAAATAGTGTAACCATTAATCTTGGATGACTCATGATAATTGAACTTGATTTGGTCTCTCACCTTTAGAAATCTTTACTCCAATACTCTTTGATTTCTATGTTCTCTCTCAATCAATTAGTGGTATGAATTTGTTTTTCAACTCTACCCATTATGGACATAATTTCCAAAGCAAACTTTTATTGCATTTACTCTTATATTAAAATACATCATCAGAAATTCAGTATCGTGTAGGTCAAACTTGTTTGTAAAATCTTTGAAACGATGTATCATAGACTTATGGTTATGTCAATGGCTCAAAGAAAATTTTAAAAGTACAATACGTGAACTTAAAATGTAAAACTATGTGATCGCGCGTTATAACGCAAATTATTTTTCTTACAAGGTTAACTTTAGGCTTGAGTACCGAAGACCTTAGATCAGTAAACAAGAATCATATCATGATTAACAAGCAAACACAGAAAAATAAGTTTCAGAACTTACTCCATGACTATATAGACGCTTGAACTGTCTTCGTAAGCTTCATGAAATTTCACCAGGTTGTTATGCCCTGTCAAAGCTCTCAATATTTTAACCTCCCTTCGAACATCCTCGATAGCTATGGCTGTAGTCATCTGTCCATTTCATGAGACCTCCGTAAGCAATGCACTTTGTCTGCTTGATAGAATTTTAGAAAACACGGAACTAATAACAGAGTCTTATCCCGCGATTCGTTACAATACACAGAGCACAAAAAATAAACAATACGCCGTTGTCCAAGTCCTATGAGAATTAACACTCAACACGGCTAGAAAATGTTGTCCTCGATGCAAAACTAAATTCATAACATACACTGTATCCGGAATTCATCATTCAAAAAACAAAAATCCAAGGTAGCCAGGAACAGAACACGAAATTATAAAAATCAAGCTGAAATTCAACGGTGAAGCAACAATGACGGACCGTTTCAAATCCAAGGCATGCAACCCTCCATCTCAAATATCCATCTTCGGGACGGAAAAACACATAACCGCCGTGATATTAGTGCCTGTGATTTTGATTTAAGTTAAAGTGTTCAACATTACGATCGCGCAAAACTGTAACAGCGATAAAATGGCTTGCATTGTCACCGAACCATCATTCCAATCCTTATCTAAAATTGTTCACAAAAAGACAACTTTTGCATCAGAGACGCGACAAGATCTAAAAGTTCAGCAGAACAGTTTCTACAACGCAGTTCAAAACGAAGACGGTCGAAGAAACGTAACGAGAAATTCAAAACCAGCGGTAACATCGTGCAGGCAGACGATGAACTCAACTTACGAATGTACGAAAACAAAGATAATTTTTAAGATCGGGAACTAATGGCAAAGATAATCAAGCTAAGGACCTGAACCGAAGAAAAAACACACACAGACCTTAGCCTTGGGGATGACTTTGACAGCGACGGGCTGGCCCTTGGCATCGCCCTTGCGGACCTTGGCAAAGCAGGTGTGGCCGAAGTGGCCGCGGCCGACCTCGTACCCGAGATCGTACTTGGACGAGAAGTTTTTGCTGAAACCGAAGTTCTTGTCCAAAACGGCAACCGCGTCGGCGCCGCCGCCCTCGGAATCCTCAGGAATGGATGCCTCGTTCGGTTTGACAGAGCCCTGGCGGCGCGCAAGCGCGGCTCGTATGTGCTTGGCCGGCGACGGCGGCGGGAACGGTCGCTTGAAGAAGCGCCGCGGCGTAGCCGGCGACGCACGGTAGGTATTGTTCGCCGGCGACGGCGTCCAGAAAGACAACGGCGAGGGTTTCGCAGGCGACTCGGGAACGCCTGCACATTTGGTATTGTCCACCTCCACAGCTACCGCACCTCCATTCGGCGCTGACGCTGCGTCCGCCTGCTGCTTCGGCTGCAAGGGCTTCCCGTGACAAAGCCCCATTGCTAAGCACTAAACCAATCAACGCTAGCGCTAAAGCCTACGCCTCCGCCTGTGCGAAATCCTTCAAACCTTGGAGCTCCGCTGCTCCAAAGGCAACATCCTACGCAAAAGCCGGCTAAGCTGAAATCAAAGAACGCCGGATCGACGACGCCGCCGAGAAATTATGTGCCGAAGCCTGTGAGGCGCCCGCACGAATCACGAGAAAGCAACGCAAAAGCAAAACACGCTGCTGGCCTGCTGCTGGTGCTGCTGCTGGTGCTCTAAGCTTTTGCAGCCGCTGAAAGACGTCTTGTAAAAGGCGCTCGCTTCAGGCTCAGGCTACCATATGCTTTTCTGCCTCAGACATCGGACTAGGAGATATCCTCGAAAGCGAGACAAAAGCAAAACGCCGCTCTCTACGCACAATCAAATCGGGTCCAAAGACACAGAACGAAGGGAAGCCCAAGCAAAATGCGCTTAGAAATAATCAACTATGGATTCTGTATCACATGCGGTCGTATAGCGAGCGCGTAAAACTTCCTTCTCGAAATTTGCTGCTGCTGCTGCTCCGAAGACGAGGAGGACGCGAAACGCGCGCACGATCAAACGCTGGCGACGACATATAGTAACATATCACGGCGGAGCAGCAGCAGACGCGGCTTTGTTTCTTTCCTTTCTCGACTTCGTCTTTTGCTTGCGTGTTTTACTTGCATCTGCTTAGGCCGGCACCAGATGTCAGCCAAGCCTGCTGAGAATATCGAATTAGGGCGTGATCTGGAGCAATGCAGGATAAAAGCACAAGTCGCAGCGGCGGCAGCGGCGGAAGGTAGGATGAAAAAGAGGGGGGGGGAAACAGCACAACAGAACGGATTTACGTGATGGAAGAGCGATTCCGATTCCGATTCGGTGCGATTTGCTTGGACGGTTAGAATTCTTCTTTTTTGCTTGGCTGCCTTTCCTTGCTTGGTCCGATCAGTGATCGTGGCTCCGCTGCTGCAAAAGCGCACGCACGCACGCACGCTCGCTCGCTCGCTCACTCGCTCTCTCTCGCAGAAGCTCTGAGCTCTTTGATGAGGTTTGTATTTTGCTTTGGCTGGCACTGGCACTGGCACTGGCACTGGCAGTAGCAGTAGCAGTGGCAGGGGTAGGGAAGAGAAGACGGAGACGATTCTGTACTCGTGCCTGTGCTAAGGCTAGCTGCCTTAAAATGCGCGCATCTTGGGCGCGTCTTCACCGTCCGATTTGGGGGCCGAGGGGCCATCATGGAACCGTGGACTCCGCCTCGCCGCAATGATTCTGGGCCCGCCAGCCTGGCAAGATAAGCGCTCTTTACCCTTTCTGCCCCTGCCTCTGCCGTTGAGTTCTCTTTCTTTAGTTTACCGTGCGTTGTTTTGATTTGAAGATGTCTTGGTTTTCTGTTTTTGATGCTTTGTCGACCTGTAGTAGAGTCGAGTGCGTCTCTTGTTTAGATGTATTTTATTGGGATTTTTGGGTTATTTGGTGTGATTATATGTCAGTAATCACGTCGGCTGACGCTGCAACGTGGCTTGAGGTCTACGTGAATTTGTTGTCCTACCCGACGTAGCGTGGTTACTTTCACCGTTCCCCACTGCCCCTGGAAAACGTGAAGGTTTCAGTTTCTAACGTTGAGTCGCCAGACCCATCGCCTGGGCCTGTGAATGCTTGAAATTTGGATTTTTTTTTTTATTTATCATATCTAGGTGGCAATGGTGGTTTGCATTTTTGTTTTCTAGTTGCTGTCTTCTCACCATTTTTCTATATTTTGATTGTTTTTTATTTGCTCTTTATTTCTGGTTGGTTGGCAGGAGTAGTTTGTATTTTTGTTTTTCAGTGTGTTTTTTCTACCTAGTTTTGGGCGATTTTTCTATATTTTCGCCTCCTTGAGTTGGTGCGGATAGAAGCAGAATTGAAGTTGAAGATGAAGATGATTGGGCAAATAGTATCGCCGTTTGCGGGCAGTAGTTGCGGAAGCGACAAGAATATCCTCTGATCTTGCAAACATGTACACTTCTTTCCCAGCAATCCTTCTTGTGTATTATGTACACACGTTGACTTCCATTGCATAAGAGGTTAAAAACTACTTGGTTCATCCATCCACCAAATACTGCTGTATTTAAGTTTCCATGCAATTTTCTGGTACGCAGAGGAAATTCGAATCTGATGGAGAGATAAAGTAAGTACATAATTAATATTATAGTCGTTGAAATAAGTTTTAGAATGAATGCATTTCCACACCGTGTGGAATGCTAAGTTTAACATGTTTCCTATATAATAGTCTCAGTCAACACGGTTTCTCTTCCTCCTTTCCTCAATCTATATGTCTTGAAGTAGCTTATGTACTAAATTTTGTTTTCTATTAATAAAATTCTCTTTTTGGGGTCCGACACCACCCCCCGCCCTAGTATATTAGTTGTGGTCAAAAGAAATTTTATTTATCACATTAAATTTAATATAAATTAAATAAACTATTTGTGTAGGTCACTATTTCTGGACTGCTATTTCATTCAAGTATCCCTCAACAAGAGCACATTTCTAGGTTGTACAGGTTAAGAGCCCTTGAAGATGAGTTACATGTACTTCGTTTTTGTGATGTGACTACCCATTTGAGATAATGTTATAATGTTGCAACAAAAAACTTGTATGAGTTATTTTTGTTGCCCCCATTAGTGCTTGGTAAATTTGTAGAGTCTATTTTTCTTCATGAAAATGTAATATCTATGGAGTAAATCCTATGGGTCTTCAAATGTAATAAAGCTTCATATTTAGATTATGAGGTTTTACAAGTTATAACTATACTTAGATTATGAGGTTTTGTAAGCTACAGGTTCAATGTGAAGAAGGTTCACCAAGACATGCTATATGGTACTTATAAATTCTAAAGTAACTACAGACAAAGCTTCCTTACAATAAATAACCTTATTATATAACTTTATTAAAGAAATTGATATTCCAATCCATATCTATTGAGTAAATCTTAAATTAAGTTTTTTCATTGAAAACCTATTTAATGTTTGAATACTTTTTTATTAAATATGGTTATTTTCAAGAAAACCAAATTATGTATTTATTTAAGTTAAACTTATAAAAACCATGTAATGGAATACAATCACCTAAAGGACCAAGAAGTTCTTTTAGACTCAAGATCATCATTCCTGGTCACATGAAGGTGGGCAAGGATCTGTCCGTGTGACCCAACCAAGGCATGCTTATACCCTCCCCTATATGTGCTAATTAGGCTAACCTCAATCCATACCATCTTGTGACCTTATGGATTTGATCCGCAGGGATGAGGGCCACGTCCATGGAAGAAGGCTAAGGACGTGGCCTTGGCACCTCTTTTGGACTTGTCCAATAATGAGATCACATGGACTTGGCCGCATCCTCATGAGGCCTTGTCCTAAAGATTTAATTCAATAAAAATGTGATCACCATATCATGGCTTGCATCTAACCTATGGATAATAGGTTGCAGGTAAGATGCTATGCAATAAGAGTTTGTATGTAGTGTACTATATAAGTATAGGTTGTACTAACAAACGAAGTTTTATCGTTAAAAACATTTGCTTTACATAAAAGCAACCGGATATGATAAGTTTTTACCATAAAATTTGCTTTACATAAATTAAGATTGTTAAAGGTAACTGGATACGTTCGAAGATACTGAAAGCGATGGCGTGATGTCGAGAAATAATCCCCGTCCAATAACCAAACAATCACGTATAAACAACTTTTAAAAGCAATAAAATACAAATGTTGAGCCATGTTATTACCATGAATCCAACTTTACATGCACTCAACGTATTTATCGAAAGGAGTCGTAACACGCCAAATTATAGATTTTTTTAGCAGCTATAATCCCTCGTGAGTTCTTGATGCTTGGGGAGGCCAACGTCTTCAACAATAAACCAATATTTTATGTTCCAAAATCAAAACAAACGCCGGGGTTGCCGAGGCATCTGAAACCGTGCATGTCCCACCAAACAAGCCGATTTGAAAGCCACGTCACGTCCCCACTTATGGCACACTTGGCATGTTCACAAGACTAATCACATCAGCTGGATAACCTTTTTGTATTTGTATCATTAATACGCACGCTAACCTTTTCCACACAACGAAACCGACATGACCAAACCTTGCCATAGAAAGCCAACAAAACCCCATAAAAATCAACAAGACGCAACAAATGCCACCAAAGAAACGATTTCATTTGAATTTTCAACCATAAACAACGTCCCCTAATTTTGTCTCATGTTCCTCATGAAGTGCAGTAGTGTAACTGACAAGGAAGCGATAGCAGTAGAAGTAGAAGAAAGAAGAAAGAAGCAACGTGAGTGAATATGCTTCTCCTCCTCCTGCAAACATTGTAAAGGCAAGACCATTGCTTTCAGGATCATAACGAATACAAGAATCCCAACCTTAAAGCGAAAAAAAAAAAGAAAAAAAAAACACAAACAAAAAAAGACAATAATTCTCGCCCTCTATTTTCTATCCAAAAAGAAAAAGAGGAGATTCCACAACCAAGGAAAAGGAACCTTTGACGGAAGAGAAGGAAAGAGGCGAGAATTCCATCCCACAATCACAAATTCCGACTTCTCCTTTCTATTCATGATATGATGCGCCACGTAACATAAAGTACAATACCCACAACGGTAGAGCATAGCCAAAAGTATTTATTTAGCCGTAACCTTATAATTCAGTTGGCAACTTAGAAGTCCAGAAAAAAGAGCATGGACATTAATAGTTGGAGAGACTATTACGAAAATCAAATCATGTAGGCCAGCCTAATATTATATATAAAGTGAAAGGCCACACACGTGGGTTGGGTTGGTTTGGCTTGCGTGGGGCGGGATGCTTAGAAGGTAAGGTGGTCGTAACATTTAAAACTATGATTCGGTGGTACAGCGTTGTCACAGTTATTGTATAATTAATTACCAAGGCAAAGCTTTGATTAAGGGACCGATTTTATTTTGGCAGCAACGCGCCACGTAGGACGCTTACGGCGCATTGATTCACGAATGCGACGTGGCGGTTGAGAGATTCGTTGTACCAACGCCTCGCAGAATAGAAACCTTATAATAATTAAAAGCCTCCAGCGGCGACGACGCGTGACGGCGGGGCCCGCCGCTTGACGCAATAAGGTGCAAAAAATTAAAGGAAAAAACTTTACTAAAAACAAAGGTATGCCTTTTCGCTATTTGGTGAGTGGGTCCCGCCGCTGCCGGCTGCCGGCACCGCCCTGGGGATTCAAAATCATGGGGTTATTTTATTTTATTTTAGTTTTTATTTTAAAGAGTAGAGATGGGAGAAATACAAAAAGAGCAGGAGGGTGGGGTAACAGCCAGGAAAGAAGTTTGAATAATAATAATATTATTATGGGGGTGGTGAATAGCGTGATCGGTGGCTTTTTACCACCTTGTGTTTGTGGTTGTCCTTATTCTGGTGCTTGTCGTTGGTGGTGTTGTGTGGTATGTGGATCTTGTGGATGTGAAGCAGACAAAAAGGTGAGGTTCTCTCTTTCTTTCTTTGTGATGAAAAAGAGAGAGAGAGAGAGAGCTAGCTAGCAACCAAGCAGGGGCAAGGAATAAGACCAGTGTATAGAGCTGCTTGGCTTCTCCAATGATTGTGTTGGCTTATTAGAATTAGGGTTCTGTGTAAACGTGGAGTGCAATGGAATGGAATGATTGACTGATTTGATTTAGGCAATGCAATGCATGTGATGGTGTAATGTAGTGCTTTGCTTTGGTTCTTTCTTTCTTGTTTGTTGGTTTGTTGGTTGGTTGGTTACTTTGGCTTAGTGGGTGCCCATTGCAAATCTTTTGTGAAGTCATGAGGGGAGGGGAGGGGAGGGGAGGGGAAAAGTGAGTGGGATGATCATGGTGTTGGGGTCATGATGAACTCCTTCAAATTGGATGTTGCTTGATGTTGTCACATGTTGCTCTCTACTTGACGTGTTGGCTTTGCATTGGTGGGTTATGTCATCATCCTTCTCTCCCTTACTTGCAGCTCAACCTTGCATTCTTCTTAACAACTAATGAAGAGAATGTCCGACCCAGAATGTGAATTTTCTCCTTCAAAATCGCAACACTTTGAACCTTGCTTTGCATGAAGGCAAGGCATTGAATCTACAACCAAACCACACCAAATTATGATTATGATAGTAGTTCAGTATCCTTGTAAAAGATAACGCCATGGTTTTGAATACCACGTTGCATCGTATATTCTCTATCGTCTCGGTGAAGGAGTACGTTAATGTTAATACGAAACGCATTTTTGAAATCATGAGGTACCCATCCCTCGAACATCACGTGATTAAAATCTATAGGTAATCAATTTCTTCAATGGCTTATTAGGGGAACTTTTTTTATAAAAAAAAGAAATGTGCAGTAATCGACCGAAGTTACCGTAGCATCCTTGCCCTTATTTCAGAAAATAAAAAATTAAAGTTAATTTTTAAGGTTAAACTTCACTTAATACCTTGAAGCGTGACTACAATTATAGAGAAGCACCAAAGAAGCACCAAAGAGACGTGAAATTCCAACATTATATGAAAAAATGACTTAATGGTTTGAGAGATACCTTCTCAAGTTTCATCTTTATAACCAACTCTAAAACACTGTTGTTCCTCGCAAGTAGGAAAAGAATCAAACCTTACCCTCCTTCAAAAGTTCCCTATTGGATTTTTACTTCCTACCAAAGGTTTCATGTCAATAAAAAAGAAAAAAAATGAAGAGAAATACATTGAAGCTTGCATTTGAAGCATGAGTAGTTAATGAAGTTACATTAAGTATACAAAGTGGACACATTAGCTAGAGAATCTTTGTGATAAACCACATTACATCAAAATATCTAAATGACATACAAAACAATAAGATAAAGACAAACCCAAATGTGAAGCAACAATCCTTAAAGATGACAAGTATCACCAAATAAAAATTCCTCAAACCTTGGCTGAAAACCAAGTAAATATGAGTTACGCTAAGACCAAAAACTTTGAGCAAGGGAACAAGTAAAATAATAGTGGATCAATGAATCTTCCATATTACAAAGAGAACATCTGGGATCATGAACATCCAAATGAGAGCAATGAATATCAATAGGCAAATCTTAATGAATCAAATATCGTAAAAAAAATGTTGAAGTTTTGAAAGAATGGAAGCATTCAGTATCTTTTAATTCGAATACCTCCATAAGTGTACAATATTGTTAGAACCAATATTAGTATTAGAACCAATAATATTATAAGTAAGCTTGAACTGAAATGAAAAAACTAAATAACCATTGATTCATGAAAAATCAAGAAGCTCATTATTTAAATCTTGAATAGTTAATGTTTGTTCAAACTATGCAAAAGATCAAAAAAATGGACTTTTTAGAGGCATTAATGCCTTAGATAATCTAGCACTTAGACAAAGTAATCCATCAATTATATATATGAAGAGATGAAATAAAGTTAATGATGAACGACAAAGTAACCCTACACCCAACCCTATAGATCACAAGCATTCATGCCTAATCCCATCAAATTCTATAGACTGAAACTAGTTTAAAGGTCTTAGATAGCTAAGCATTGAATCACTAATCGTTGTCTTTCCAATCATACTTGTGTGGGCTTGAGACATATGGTTAAGTGTGATTAAGGCACATGATTAAAGTTTATTATCAAAATATTAATATCCTTAATTTAAAGATGAAGAAGTAAATCTAAACTAGCCTAAGCATAAAGTATATGTTCCCAACTTTTCATACACATCTTGAACATATGCTAACACTACTAGATTTCCAAGTGTTTACTGCTAAGTGTACCAAGTGATTCATTACTAGGATTACCAAGCACTAGAATGTTTATGCTTAAAGTCAGTTGTACTCATGCATCTTTATGTAAGCATTATGAATTAAAATATTTAACTAAGGGAATGAAATTAAGAAACTCTTAAAGTAAATTGCAATTAGAAGAAATTAAGGTAAGAAGTTAAGTATTACAATGGATAGAAAAAATCTTGATTTTATTGTTGTCATGCTAGTATATCCAAGTACATTAAGAACTCATATAAAATTTGATACAATCTATTCAATCCATGTTGTAGGCACTTAGTGAGGAAAGTCATAACTTTTATGGGAGGAAATTGCAAGAGTTATGCTAAGGAAATGATTGAATAGTACCATAAATATAGTGGGTATATGCACTTATATAGGTATTTATTATGCTTGTGTCAACATTGATGCACTAATAAAGCAAAAGCTACATTGACACGACTAAATAACTAACGTTCATCATACCCCTATGAATGGCTAAAAACTCATCCTTGGGTTAACAAAATTGGGGTGAAGTTATTTAACAAATTAGGGAAGTATGAGATTAACTAATTTCCTAACTAATAGACTCAAGTATTGTTTTACAAAAATTATTCAAATGTTTACAATTTGACTAAACAATATTTGGATACATTACAAAAAACTACTTGTGTAGATATATACAAAATTATCTAAAACATATACCTCATATGATGCTAGAAGGTGGTGACTCCTCATGCCTTAGCGTAGGCTATGATCCCCTAGCGATTGCTCTTGCTGCTTTGCCTAAAGTCACAATTGTTGGCAAATCCCATAGGCAAGGCAAAGCATGAAATATCTCCTAAGCATTAACAAACCAAACCAAAAACTATTTTTATTTAATATCAAATGTTTTAACAATGTTCTTAAGCTCTTGATGGTTAGCCATGCATTTGGCTAGGTTCTTTGCAACTGATCATTAATCTTCAAATTTTTCCTTGAGAACCTCAAGCTTTACATTTGCTATTTCTAGCTTCTGCTTTGTGTTTTCAGGGAGCTTAAAATTGCCTTTGTACAACAAGTACAAGTTGGCTAACTACTTTTCTAGTTTTAAGCTTAGCCTTTGATGAGTCACGTCAAGTTGGCTATGTCAACGAGGCCTCGTTGATTGGGCCTTGTCGATGAGGCCTAGTTGACGCATCTTACCATGCGTTGACAAGGCCTCGTTGATGTAGTGTCATGTGTCGACTATAAATACGTGCTTGCAGCTGCATTTATGGCATAAGTAGATTGTAGTTGTAGCAAAGCTCTTGCATTTTTTTTCTTTTAAAAGTTAGAATTTTTCTTCCAAGCGCTTGCAGCAGGAGTCATTGAGTGTACAAATCTTTATTTGAACATTGTTGTACCTAAGCACGATAGTGTGTGCGGCAATAAAGATGAGCTTTCTGATAAACCTTACAACACTTTGGATAGATTAGCTATTTCATTTATGCATTTAATGTTTTAAATTATTTATTAAATGTTTTTAATTAGTTATTAAATAATTTCTAGTTATTACATTAATGAAGCAATTAAGCTAGATAGATTACACACATAAGTACGACTACTTCAAGTGTAACACGTATTTGCTTGGTAATCCCAGCAATGTTATTGCTTAGTATGCCTAGTAGCATAGCACTTGGTCACCCAGTAGTGGATACATGGGTTCAAGACGTGTATGGAAAGTGGGATCAGATGCTTATGTTAGGATTAGTTAAATGCTAGTTAATTAGTTAATTTAGATTAGTTAATTAAATTCCTTTTATCTACATTTGAGCACCAACTTATAAAATAATAAATGATAAAAATTGGATGCCTCAACTACAATTAACCATACCAACGAACATCACAAGTGTAATTGGGAAGACAATGATTGACCTTAAGGCAAGATTCACTTCCTAAAGGATTAGTGCACCAAAAATGATAAAGTCTGCGAAATTTGACTAAATCATGCATGAACGCTTCATGATTCGTATGGTTGGACGTAGGGGTACCTCGTCACTCATCATTGGTGCCGTTGCCAAGGACTTTGTTTGTGGAACATGCACTATTTAGATTTAAGTGAATATCATTAATATCATTGTATGAACCTTAAGGTCAATATCATTCCCACTATACATAGAATTATAAAAGCACACTGATAATTTCATTTTGTTTTGCAAAATGTCTTCTTCTTCTCGCAAGCACGAAGATACCAAACTACCGGTCCCATAAGAATGCAAGGTGGTATACACTCATGCAAATGAGTTTGTGTTGAACTTCACTTTCATCCTACATCAGCATGAATAGTTGCGATGGCATGATACGGAGGGCAACATTGTCTTGCCCCTCAATAGATCTATGCCTGGGATGCTGTTCAAGATCCTTAAGAAGTTGGACATAATAGATCTTCACGAAGAGTATGTTGTGGATGGATATGACACTCAAAACTACTATCCCATTGAAACACAACGCAACAGAGATCAACATTAGGAGAAACTTCATGAAGCTATAAAGGGAAAACATTACACCAATCCCTTATTCATACTAAATCAAGATGACATTTAGGATCTTCCTATTAAAGGTTCTCAACATGAAGATCCTCCACCCCTTGCTACTAATGGTGAGGGTGTGAACTTGACCACCCTGCGATCTACTATTCATAAATTGGGTTCACGAAAAAGTGACAGCCAAGGTAGGGACTTAGGAAAGCATCACAATAATAAGGGATCTAAGGATGGTGATCATAACAAGTGTAAGAGTGGTGGTGGACACTGCAGTGGAAATGGTGGTCCACCTTCCTCTTCATCTAATTCCAAACATTCCTCTTCATCTGATGGTTCTCATGGAAGCCATCATTGAAACAATCATGATGAAGGTGATCACCAAGATAACAATGACCATGAAGAACACCAAAACCAAAGAGGTGGCCAAAACCATCATCGATGCCATTGACGCAGCGATGATGATGAACCTCTATTAGTGACTTGAAGTATGCTCAACATTGCAAAGGTAGTTAAAATCCCAACCAGGCATATGAAAGATAGTCAAATCAAGTGCCTAGAGATGAATAACATCTTAAGATTTGAGGGAGGATACAACTCTGATCCGCAAACACATCTACAAGCTTTTCAAGATGCTTGTAACTTATAGAACATAGAAAATGAGTGGCAGAAACTAAAGCTTTTCCCAAAGACACTCATTAAGGAAGCTGAAAGTTGGTACCAGTCCTTAGAGCCAAAATCCATTCACCAATGGAGTACCATGTTAGAGCTGTTCAATGATAAATACCAAACGTACTCCAGAGTTTCTAATCTAAGAAGGCAAATCCAAGGCTAGAAATAGAGAGCACATGAACCCTTGGATGTTGCCATGGGCTAATATTATTTACTCTTAAACTGATGCCCTGACCATGGTTATTCTCAGCGGGAACAACTTTGCCACATCATAGATGGGCTCAAAGTTGAAACAAGAAGAACCCTTAGGGTGTATGCCCAAGGAAGATTGTTTGAACTAAGAGCCCATTAGGTCCAAAGGCTAATTGAGCAAGTAGCAAAAGAAGAAGATGACCTACAAAAGAGAGAAAGTATTGAAGAGTATAATAGGGGCCTGTCCATCAGAAAACAAGAGGTATGATTTTGTGACAAGGAGGAGTCACCACTTGATGAAGTGGTGAACAGAAAGACCTTGCCTATTCAAAAATCTATTTCTGACATTTTGGCCAAGGTTGACAAGTTATGGGACTCTTTGGATGTAATGTTTCAAATCACTTTGAAGATTGCTAAAGAATCGAAAGAGAAAAATAGTGATCGTAATCGTAGGAGGTGAAAAGAAGTTGAACGTGCCTACCAAAGAGTTAAGGCCAAAGCTGCTACTGTAGAGGAAGTTGTGGAGTTTGAATTTAATGATGAAACTGAAAGTGACATTTGTCAATACGAACATCCCAAGGGATGTTGCCTTGTGATGTCACACTTACAAGAGTCTGGAGTGTATGCATTGAATCCTTGCCTAGCATGTAGGTAAGCTTCTAAACAATTGCCTTACCCTCAAGGTAGCCCAAGGTAGTTCCACCAACAACAATAAGCTTACTACCCAAGTGGAACTCCTCCACAACCTTATGAACAATACCAACAGTTGTACCAACCACAATCGTGGGGAATGCCACCGCTAAGGCAGCAGTACCCTTATAGGCAACTAGATCGACACGGGTACTATGGTCAACAGCCCATCTCCCAAAGAAGTTCTGCAAGTCATACATCTTTCTAGCATCACTATTACCCTCCAAAGTACCACCAAACACATTTGCCATATATGAGGGGAAAACCCATATCCATATCCTTATCATCCTTCATATCCCTCTACACCTACACCTCCACATTCAACCAAATTACCTCTTGCTTTGTCTATGCAAGGTGAGATTCCTCCATAACCACAACAATAAAATGCTACAAGGGTTGTACACTCACAACTAGTTTTTCAACCAAGTGGTCTAGATAATTGATGAAGGAAAAGACCTTTCTTTTGACCCAATAGTCCTTTCCAGTCCTCATGACCTACTTCGATTGATCGTCCTACATCTCTAGCACCTTCATCCTCTACATCAAATACCTTCAAGTGCCCTTCAAACCAACTACCACCTAGGATCTACACTATAATGCTAACTCATGTTGTTTCTGACTAGATTAAGATTGGCAATCTTCCTACAAAAAGATCTGACTTGGGAAGTCCACTCATATATCTACAGATTGCTAGACAAGAGCGATGCAAAGCTCTTCTTGACTTTAGTTCTAAAGTTAACCTCATCTCCCATGACATGTATAAGGCCTGGAACCTACCACCTCTCAAGAAGAGCAACATTTATTTAGACTTAGCAGATTAGTCAATTACTATTCCTCTAGGATTAGTAGAGGACATTGTGACCACAGTTTGTGGGTGGTCCTATCTTGCTGATTTTTTGGTAATCAAGGTGAACAACTACAAAAATGACTTTTTTATCATTATGGGAAGGGCTTGGTTAAGCACGGTTGATGCAAGAGTAAATATAAGGAACCTATCTTTAGAAATATCTAAGGAAAATGAGCTAGGCAAGATTGAGAAAAAGCATATTCCATGCATCACATATAGCGATAACTGGTGCAATTACATGCAAAAGATTTGGTCAATCAAGAGTACATACATTAAGGCATGCAATCATTGTGCACAAGAAATTAACATTCAAAGGTTTTTGTACATAGCAGCCACAAAGTAGGAGGGCACCCAATGGCTAATGGTTGATTCAGATAGTAGCACAATGTGCATGGAGCCAACTAAGAGCTTAACATATGCATATGTTGAAAGCATGGAAAAAATTGAACAAGTTCATTCCCAACTCTCTAATGAAGCTGATGATACTTGTTGGGGAGAGTTGGAAATCCTTGATCACTTCAAGTAGGAGCCCTTATAGCTAAAAAATTTATTGATCGGTATGGAGTATGCATTTTTAAAGAATGGTAAACTAGTCATAATTAATGCCAAACTTGCTCTTGAACAAAAAGAAAAGTTATTGAAAGTGGTGAACAAATGGTTAACAACCTTTTCTTGGTCATATCCAGAGCTAATAGGAATCAATCCAAGGATATGCTAGCATTGCATCTACACTAACTCAACCATGAAGCCTAGAGGGCAACTGCAGAGGTGGTTGAACCCTAAATTAAAGAAAATTATCAAAGAGGAAATAGAACAACTCCTTAAGGTGAGGTTCATCTATGCAATTGTAGATAGTGAGTGGGTTAGTCCACTCATAATTGTACCAAAGAAGGGAGGCAAATGGTAGGTTTGCATCAAATTTAGGCTACTGAATATAAAAACATTTAAAGATCACTTTCCTTTGCCATTTGTGGATCAAGTGTTAGACACCATATCTGAGCATTGTTATTATAGTTTCTTGGATGATTATAGTGGCTATAACCAAATCCAGATTGCACTCGAAGATTAGGCCAAGACAACATTCATGAGTCCTTGGGGGACTTTTGCATATTGTAAGATGCCATTGGGTTTTTGCAATTCCCCTACAACATTTTAATGCTTGGTCCTTAGTATCTTTCAATAGAAAATTGGTAGTGGTGTTGAAGTCTTCATGGATGAGTTTTCCACCTATTGAGCTACCTTTGAGCAAGCCTTGGACCGACTTGAGCAAGTATTGAAGAGATGTGTAGAGAAAAACCTATGGCTTAATTAGCAAAAGAGCCATCTCATGGTCTAATATGCTAGGACATCGAATTTCACAAAAAGGGATTAAGGTAGAACTAGAAAAGATAAGGTTCATCCAAGGAATGACATGCCAACCAGAGACCATTAAAGATGTTCGGTCATTCCTTGGACACATTGGCTACTATCGGTGATTCATAGAGAATTTCTCTAAGATCGCAAAGCCATTGGTAGAGCTTACAAGGAAAGATGCACCTTTTATCTAGGCCAAGAAATGTGAACATGCATTCCAACAATTAAAGGAGAAACTCATAGAAACACTAATCCTATGAGCACCAGACTAGTCCAAACCTTTTCATATCATGATAGCTGCATCTAACTACACTTTGGGAGTGGTGCTCATGCATATGGATGATAAGAAACGTCCATATTACATCCACTGTGTGAGTCAAGGCATTGTGGGAGCACAGTTAAACTACACCACCATGGAGAAATAACTAATGATAGTGGTGTATGTGCTAGAAAAGTTTAGGCACTATGTGCTTGGTTACAAAGTATTTGTGCATTTAGACCATAGTGTAATTCGCTTACTCATGAATAAGCTGATAGTGAGCCCTTATGTCATACGATGGTCATGAGACACAATATCGCATGCACCGCGATATCGCGTACGCGATATTGCAGCCGTTGCGATATCGCAGTCCGTCGCCAAATCTATAAATAAGAGGTGGCACTCCCCTCATTTGTGATCCTAGGCTAGAAGTAGCAAAGCTCTGGCAGTTTAGTCACTCCAGAGATAGAATATTTTCCATGTGCCTGCAGTAGGAGTCCCCAAGTGAATGGTTTTTTATTCGAACAGCTTTGTACTTGAACGCAAGTTGTGTACAGCAATAAATACGAGCTTTGTGGATAAACCTTGTAGTGCATGGAATAGGTTTATTACATGTTATTTCCTACCTTTTATTTATTACATGCATTAGCGCGGCATGAGTACGACTTGGTTACGAGCATTGACGAATGTGTATGGCTAACCAAGGAATTGGCTACTCATCGCGATTAGATTCTCTCACCCTTGTCTCCTAGAACGCGGGATGAGTACGACTTGATTATGAGCATCTACGGATGTGTACGGCTAGTCAAGGAATTGGCTGCTCATCACGCTTAGGCTAGTTAGGTGCCTCAGTATGATCACTTTGAGCACGTGCATTACGTGTGGTGATCCCAGTAACAAGTAACATTTGGTAGCCACAATTGCATAGTTCAGGGTGTGTACGGTAAGTGGGAACGGATGCTGACACTAGTTAATTTAGAATTAGGACATTAGTTAGAGTTAGTTAGTTTCTGAACCCTTTGCTCTTATCATAGAAGACATAAAACCAGAAAAGACCAAAAAAATCATATACCTCGGACTTACTTAACCATACACC
>MNCI01026786.1:37364-84124 GCA_015680685.1 Gnetum montanum
TCATAACGAAAGCATATATACATTGGAACATGAGCGTTGCCAACTTCNATGGGTGCTTGAATTTTTCTTCTTGAGTTTTCTTATCGTTCCAATGTTACCCACTTATCGGAAGCTGAGACAATAAAAATAAGAAGTCTTTGCATGGTATGGTTCTCACGCATAAAAACACAAAACTCAAAAAAAAAAAACCCAAGTGAGAATTTAAAGCACACCCCTTAGACAAATAAACGTGGGCTATAAGCATTAGTTATGGAACCAAAAGTGTTCCCTCTAATTAAGGCCCTTCTCACTTTCCATTCTCTCCTTTGTTTCGTCNAAGTCACATTAATCATCAAACACACAAGGGGCTGTACACCACCTTGTTATTGGGATTCCATTCCATTTCTCTTCTCTCCATCCTTCTCTCCATTGTTCACCTCATTGCTGGTTGTATCATTAGTGTATATATTTTGGTTGATGCATTGTTTTCTTTTTGGTAAATTCTTACGGTTAAGACTTTAACTCTTGTTCCAAAGGACATTGCCAGAGCCTACGGACTCTTTGAATGTGGGTTTGTCAGGGCATTAAGGGCATAAGCCTGCTTTGGGGAGGACCCACTGACATTCCTATTTGGAGCCTTCATAAGGCCCTTATGCATTCTCTAGGATGCTCACAAAGGGCCTTATGGAGGACACTATGTAGGGAGATGCATGGCCATAAAAATCATAATGGCAAGATACTATTGGCCTACAATCTTTAGGAATGCATCTTGTGAATGTTGTCAATGTGATGAGGGGATTATTGCTCACATGAAAGGTCCTCAACACTGGATTCAACCACTAGAACCTTTCGACATATGGGGCATTGACTTCATGGGTCCCATCACACCCATGTCCAATAGAAAGGCATATATTATAGCAACAATTGACTACTGCACAAAATGGGCAGAAGCAGCAACCATTATTGATTGTACATCATCCATTGTTGCCAAATTTATATAACAAAATATTGTGAATAGGTTTAGGGTGCCATGTTCACTAATTTATTATAATAGAACTCATTTCACAAGTGCCACATTTAGAAAGTTAATGCAACACTTGGGGGTAGAACATAAATTAACAACATCTTACCACCCCCAAGGCAATGGTCAAGTAGAGGTAACCAATTAGGAGATCACAAAAATACTAACGTGAACCATTAGCAAATATAGAAAGGATTGGAGTACAAAGCTTAACGATGGTCTCTGGGCTTATTGTTCAACTTGGAAACTTCCTATTGGCTATTCTCCCTACAAGTTAGTGTACGAGAAACTTCTAATACTCCTAATCCAATTTGAGCTCCATACACTCTCAACAGCCTATGAACTAAATATTAACCTAACTCTAACATAGAAAGAATGATTAATCAACCTGAACATGTTAGATGAAAATCGATTAGTGGCCCTATCCTTGAATGAGGTGAACAAGACATTTAGCAAGCAACATCATGACCTTAGAATCAAGAAAGTAAAACTTCAACTAGGAGATAAGGTTCTCTACTAGAACCCCACACATGTACCTCAAAAGACAAAATCCAAATATTATGGAAGGGATCTTATATAATTATCAAACCTTTTCCTTTAGGACCTTGTTGATCTACAAACCTGATAACCCAAATAAAAAGTAGTTGGTCAACATCCAACAAGTGAAGCCTTTCTTAGAACCAAGATAGTTCAGTGTAAACACCACCTTAATAGCTGGAAAACTGTGTTCTATTTTTCAGATCTCCTCCTTCCAACTCAGTCATGAGGGAGATGGCCATCTGTGCTACCTTTTTGTTTTTCATGTTGATGAGTCATGGTCTGTTAGGTCCTGTTATTAGACCCATGTTATCGGAACCTTGATACAAGATACCAAGTCTGATAGGTTCCGATATCGGACCCTTGATATCAGGTACGTGATATCGGTGCCTGCCAAGTGATATCGAATACTCGATATCGGGGCCTGTCTTCTCGCCTATAAATAAGAGGTGGTGCCCTTAGTTTTCACATTAGTTCTTAGTCCGTTACCAAAACTCTTGCAGTTTTTCCTTCTTAGAGTTAGAATTATTTCTTAGTGCATGCCCGCAGTGTGATGATTGTAATTGTATGACATCCTTTATTCAAGTGTGACATACTTGGACATGCACATGACCGAAAATCAAGTTTGAGATTACTTCATCATTGCAGCATTTACTTAGTTTAATTATTTAATTGTTATTATTATTTATTGCTTTCATAGTTAATATCTCTTCACCCTAACTCCTTAAATGCAGAATGAGTATGACTTAATCACGAGCATTTAAGTGTGACTACTTGGTAACCCAGTAGCATACCTAGGATCTGCACTTGGTAATCCCAGTAGTAGTCATGCATGAGGTCCAAGATGTGTATGGATGATTAAGGAATGGATGCTCATCCCACTTAGGCTAGCTTTGATTCTCTCTCCCTATCTACTCCTAGGATAGCTCTCTCTCCCCCTTTTCTCCCCTAGCTTAGCCAAGATTATTTTCCATCGCCTCTAGGAGTAGCATTAGTTTAGGAACACATCATACACCTCACTCTGGACTAAACCAAATGTGACAAAGAAAATACTAGTCTAGGTGGGAGGACAATGAACTGTGATCAACAAGTAACTATCTAGATACCACAACTAGCCTATCTGTGAAGTTCGACCGGATCATGCATGAAACACTTGTATTCGTATGGTTGAGTGTAGGGGTACCTCGCCACTCATCATTGGCATCGTTGCTAGGGACGATGTGAGTTATTTAGATTAGTTGCGTCATACAAGATTGCTGTAACAAGTATTAATGATATATCTTTCAAAAAGAATAATTGCAATAAATCACACACAATTTTACAACCATGTCTCTTTCACAAGATAGTGATAATGCAACGAGGAAGTTTGGAGTACTCAATCTTATGTAGGAGTTTCATATGTTCATAGACACCCCAACGATACTTAAGAACTCTCGTCATCCAACTTTGACACCTCTAGTGAGGATGGGACATCCCATAGAACGAGGGGGCCTGTAAGGCCTAGGACCTTCTCAATAATTAACAAAAATTTATCCAAGGATGTTTGGGAGACTTACAAAAGTCATGATGAGTCTTCCAACTCTTTCTCTTCCTCTGCTCCCTCAACGTCAGGTCGTGACATGGATGATGATATCTCTAGGGGTCGACGTAGAAATAGAAATCAAACCCACGAGCAAAATCAGGAACGCCAACATGAACAAAGACAACATCATCCCAACTTGCACACTCATAACCTACCTAGTGACAATGAACCCCGGCTGGCCAGTAAGAGCCTAATGCATATACAAGAGGCTGTTCGAATATCCCACAGGCATCGTAAGGAAAGTTGTCTACCCATGCTTGATTTAAACAACTTTCCCAAATTTTTAGAAGGCTATGATTTAGATCCACAACAACATCTACAAACCTTCCATGATGCTTGTGTATGGAACAATATCAATAATGGATGGCAAAAACTTAAGCTCTTTCCTATGACACTCGTTGGCCAAGAAAAAGTATGGTATAGGTCCCTAAAACCCAAATCAATTCAACGTTAGCCAACAATGGTAGAGCTCTTTAATGAAAGATATCAAACTTATGCAATAGTGTTAGCCTTGAGGAAACAAATCCAAGAGTGGAAACAAGCACAACATAAACCCTTGGACATGGCCTTAGAAAGATATTATGCATTGTTAAACAACTGCCTAGGCCATGAGTTCTCCGAGGAGAGGCTAATGTACCACATTATTGATGGGCTCCATAATGAAATAAGGGAGATCCTAGGGATGTATGCCTGAGGTCAACTATATGAGCTACAAACCCATCAACTCCAAGAGCTTATTAAGTAGGTAGCAGAAGAAGAAGGAGAAATGGCTAGATGGGAGAATGCTGAAAAATCTCAATAGGCCTAAAAATCAACAAGGGCCCATGATTATGAAGACGAGAAATCAACTCAC
Source organism: Gnetum montanum (assembly GCA_015680685.1). Taxonomy (NCBI): domain Eukaryota; kingdom Viridiplantae; phylum Streptophyta; class Gnetopsida; order Gnetales; family Gnetaceae; genus Gnetum; species Gnetum montanum. The sequence continues at coordinate 41,337 of MNCI01026786.1, forward strand.
CTCAAGGAGGTGGAATCATCTTTGCCAACACTACAATCATTAAAAAAAATTGAGACAAAGATCAATAAGATGATGGAATGGATGCATAAAAAATGTGGAGAATATGCCAACATTATTAGAGGTAGAGTGATGACGAACTAAGAAATAGGACAAAATACCCTTAGACAACTGGAAAGAAGGGTAGAAGAGAATAAGAGCTCAACTGCCAATCATACATATTAATGCAACATTTGCCTATACGATCACCCCAAGGGCCAATGTCCAATCTTGTCACATTTACAAGAGCATTGGGGAAGGGTGTTACACCTAGAGTTCGTACAAAGATATTGTGTTCAATCATAGTGGCAATAATCCTAGTCATGGGGGAGGCCACCCTTGAACTGGTTACACCCTTCATACCATTTGAACCTAAGTGCTTATCAAGTTCAACATCCTGTTTCCCCAACCGGGTCAATATCCTCTATCTTACCACATGATTAGTATTCTCCTCAATACTATCGATCCATATCCTGTCCAACACAACCACCACCTTGGATACCTTACACTTCTCCTCAGTTTCAAAATTCTCATCCTTCACCTCCTTATACATCTCCACCAAGTGTTCCAGAAATTTTTGCACCATAGCACCAACCCACGAATGTTATTTGTGCTGCTACTATCAACAGCAGTGGGAATCCTCCACAACATCATATGTGTTCATTCTTTAGGCATAACCGTAAGAAGGGACAACACACTTCTAAGCCCATTGCACCTTCCAACCTAGCACGAGTCTAACACTATGGTGCAGCTCCCTCCTTGAACCCAACGCCTTGTGTTACTTTCTCTAGGCCATCAAAAAATACTCCAACAACCATATGACCTAATGAATATAACCATCGAGGGAGATAGACCGATCCTTGCATACCATCTTATGGTCAAGGATACCATAGTGGGTCAACTACTCATCAATTAACTACATCTTATAAATTGCCCCACTATGCTTACTATAACCAAGGGTGTGAACCCTAATGGGGTAAGTATGACCAAGTCCCAACACATCCAACATGCAAGGATTCCAACTTTTCATTTATTAATCCTCACCATACTCAACTGTTTAGTTATGGGGGATGCCCCCCATTCCAATAACAAGCAAGATTAATAAATTTTTTTCATTTTCTTTAATTTTAATTTTGAAATTTTTGTTTTTCAGTTTCTCACTTTTCAACCTATTGTTTGATCTTTTTGTCTTTTTGTCTTTTTATCTTTTTACCTTTTTATGAGTAATCTCAACTAGGAATAAAACACTCATGTGAACCATTGGTTGAGGTGTTGTTTTATGTTATCAAGTCTCAGGTGACTAATTATTTGAACAGAAAGCCCACAACATCCATCCACCCATTCTATTAATAAGTGGTTCTACCCTAGGTACAATGATATTCTTAATCATTAAAACTTAAAGTAACCTTGTGTTATTATACCTAGAGTGAAGAAGGATGGACTAAGCGGGAATGACTAGGGTATGACATCAAGGGGACTTGTGGATTCTCTTTGGTGACATCTGTGGGAGTTATCATGCAGCTTGATTGTATTAAGATCCTTGTAGATTAAATGAAAAATGGAAGTAAGAGTAATCAAAAGGCACTCAATCAAGGAAAAATAATGCTATTCTAGGGGGTCCCACTGGAAAGACATGCACCCATGCCTAAAGTTTGGCGGCTTCTCTAGATTAAGCATTCAAAAAAAAGAGAGTGTGTGCCAAAGCGGCCACACAAAAAGAACAAAGAAAAAAAAACATGTGTGACGCAAAGCAAAAATCACTCCTTCCTTGAAAGAAACGCCAAGTGATTGTACGCCTAGCTGTCATGATGCTCTTATGGTTGTCCATAATGGGATGAAACAATGTGATGTCACTGATCAGAGGAATGGACTTGGTCTTGATTTTGGAGCAACGGGCGAATAACACATTAATCACGTCCTACACTAAGGATTCATTGTGCCATGAGTTAGTTACCTCATGTCCCAATCTCTATAGTCCCTTCTACAATTCGTCTCATCTCGCTGTTCATGTAATTGTGACTCATGTCTTGTATAGCATTGAATTCATACCTCATCACGGTGGTATCTACATGTGTGTGTTTTGTTGCATCGGTGTAGATTACATTTAACCCTTCTAGTGTCTACGTACATTTTAAGGTGTGGTTACGCAAGGGCATTATAGGTTGGAACCTACTTTGGGGAGGACCCACTTGCGTGACTTTTGTAATTTGTACTTGTTGCACACCACCACATCATCTTATACCCTCCAAGTACTTCATTGCCAAATCTATTCTTTCCTTTATCATCATTATATCAAATGTTCCTCAAAACCAGGTCCTTTTATGTGTCACCTAAACAAACCAAGTTTGACATTAAACTTTTAGGGCAACTTCCTTGAAAAAAAAATTCTAACTCTAGAATCACACTAAGAAAAGAATTCAAAATTTATTAAAGGCAATGAGTAAGGTATGAAATCATTGAACTTTTTTCAATAACCTTACTAACAATTGATCTTTGTGTGATTATAGATGGCCCCTAAAAGAAGACAACAAGGAGGACCTTCTCAAGGTGCAACCGAATGACCAAGGGGAGGTAGAGGCCAAGGACCTCATGTAGAATATGCAGAGTAAAAGGCACAATCATTCAGCATCCATCAAGGAAGTCCTATTACTGCATAATCTATCCAATAAAAAGGAGGAGAGGTCAAGGCCCGAGCCTATGAAGAGGAACAATTGCTAATTGCGGCATAGCATGTCAAGGCCAATCAAGTGTTTCTATAGCTTCTGTGTCCATGGGAAGTGCTGACTCCATCAAACATTGAAACATTAGCATGGATGGCTCATAATCCTTGGATAGAAGAGGAGGAATGTTAGGTGCTTCTTCAATGGTATCAATCTTGAAAGCTTGGCACGTAGGATAAAGGAAAAGCACCCATGGAGGAACCTTTGCCATCTGGAACCACATGAGTTCCAATAAATTTTGTAATTTTTGTGTCTGTGTTCCAACTTTGTTTAATTCTCCACTACGACATGAATAAATTTCTAGTTAGTCAATAATTCCATACCGATCCACTGTGTAATCAATTGAACTTGTTCCTCACTTTCTTTGACTCGAGGACGAGTTGTTATTCAGTCGTGGGGGTATTATGAATCATGGTTTGTCAGGTCTTGTTATTGGACCCCTATTATCGAACCCCTGTTATTAGAACCCTAATATAAGATACTAGACCTGATAGGTTTTGATATCAGACCCCTGATATCGGACCCTCGATATTGGACTCTTGATATCGGGTACGCGATAGTGAGGCCTGCCAAGTGATATAAATAAGAGGTGGCACCCTTGGTTTTCACATTAGTTCTTAGTCCCTTACCTAAACTCTTGCAGTTTTTCCTCCTTAGAGTTAGACTTATTTCTCAGTGCATGCTCGTAGTGTGATGATTATAATTGTACGACATTCTTTATTCGAGTGTGATGTATTTGGACATGCACATGACCGGAAATAAAGATCGAGATTACTTCATCATTGTAGCATTCACTTAGTTTAATTATTTAATTGTTATTATTATTTATTTCTTTCGTAGTTAATATCTATTCACCCTAACTCCTTAAACGTGGAATGAGTATGACTTAATCACGAGCATTTAAGTGTGACTACTTGGTAACCCAGTAGCGTACCTAGGATCTGTGCTTGGTAATCCCAGTAGTAGTCGTGCACAAGGTCCAAGATGTGTATGGATGATTAAGGAATGGATGCTCATCACACTTAGGCTAGCTTAGATTCTTTCTCCCTATCTCCTCCTAGTATAGCTCTCTCTCTCCCTTTTCTCTTCTAGCTTAGTTAAGATTATTTTCCATTGCCTCTAGGAGTAGCATTAGTTTAGGAACACATCATACACCTCACTTTGGACTGAACCATATGTGACAAAGCAAATACTAGTCTAGGTGGGAGGACAATGAACTACGATCAATGAGTAACTATCTAGATACCACAACCAGCCCATTTGCAGAGTTCGATCGGATCGTGCATGAAATGCTCGTATTCATATGGTTGAGTGTAGGGGTACCTCACCACTCATCACATGTTTTTGATTTGACAAATTTTTGACTTTCAAATTTTTCTAATTTCACATCATCTTTAGCACCTTTAAAATTTCTTGATTATTTTACACTTTCTTATATATTTTACTTTATTTTGCTTTCTTTTGTTCAAGTGTGGTTCCCATTCAAAAAAAAAAAAAGAGAAAAGAAAATGATGGAAATTCAAAGCACACCCCTTTAACATGAATAAGTCCTTGAATGGTAAGGATCCCATTTCAAAAAAAAAAAACAAAACAAAACAACAACAACAACAATGGGAATTCAAAGCATACCCCTTGGACAAATAAACAGGCTACAAGCACTCTTTATGGGACTTGAAGAGCATGCACCTATGCTTGAAGGTCCCCTCTAACTAAGCCCCACTCTCTCACTTTCTACTTCTCTTTTCTTCTCCTTATGGAATGGTGGTTGTTTTGTGGAAGAATTCTTGTGTGTCGAGTGGGTGGATTGGTCTTCACATGAAGTCACTAAAAAAGGATGATTTTGGTCTAGACTAAGGATGGAACTTCCTAGGTCATTTTAACCACAAATTCCATAAGGGACTTCTTATAACCTCAATTTGGATCTCCATTCCACCTTTTCTACCATCCATCCATGCTACCATAACTCACCTCATTACCAGGTTCTATGTTATGCTCTATGTCTTGGTCTGATGTGTTGGGATTCTTGAGTAGATTCTTTTGGGTTGGTCTTTAACTTTTCATGATCATTAATTAATTACGGGGCCCATAGACTCTTAGGTGAGGTTATGTAAGGGAAAAAATGGCATGAACCTGCTATGGGGAGGACCCACTTGCATAGCTCTTGGCTTGATTAGTTAAGGTTCCTTACCTTTAACATCACTACAATCCCATCTTTTGCATTTTCCATTGAGTAAATCACTCAGTGCTCCTTAATCTTTCATTTCATTCATCTACTAAATCAATTTTTCTTCTTTTTCCAAATTTATGAGCTTCAACACCCTCTTCTCATGTTTTCATACTATTCTTGGTCTTTTGAGTTGTCATTTGATCCTAATTTCATCCAAAAATTCCTTGTATTTTAAAATTTTGACTAAGTCAATGGTGGTCATTGGCTACGTTGACGAGGCCTCATCAATGCAGCCTCATTGATGCAATGCTTAGATTTTATATATACCATTAAGTGCTTAGGAATTTTTGTCATTTTCTCACAACACACAGGGAGTTTTTTGCAACTTTTCAGAGGCCCAAACCTTCCATAACTCATAAATTTCCAACCATTTGTCTAAATCACTCCATTTTTTGATTCTACACTTACTACAGGCAAGATCTTTATTGTGGAGGCCACAAACCTTAAGGTTTCCAATGAAAATTTTTGGAAATTTTTATAACTCCCCCAAGGGTTACTAACATTAACCACATATTAACATCAACTTTTTCAAGGGTTAACCCCTCCAACAACCTCCAAGATGAATTATTCATAATAACTTATAAAATAAATGATAATTGGGTTAATTAAATCACCCATAATCACAGCTTAGCCAAGTGTAACTATCCTTAAGAGATAAGGTATCCCAATTGCTTTAAGGTTACATAATGGTTGCTAATCCATGGTCTTATTGCGATTATAGATGGCACCCAAATAAAATCATTTGCATGAAGGAGAACCCTCATAACCATGGGAGAAACGACCCAGAGTTGGAAGGGGCAAGTAAGAACAAGGCCAAGAACTACTAGAGGTGACCCATGTAATGGGACCTCTTCGAGAGGAGCCTGGAGTGGAATCTATCTAACAGATTCTAGAGGAAGAAGTGCCAACCAAATAATCACAAAGAGGTGATGTGCCTAGACCTGTGCCAAGGCTTGAGGTCACTTTGACTCAAGCCTGCTTAGACATCATTTGGTTTTGAGACATTCATAGATCAGTTCTTCAAGAGATCAACTTTAGGCCATTTTTGGAGAAAGCTCCAAAGGATGTCAAGACATAATTTTAGACCTCTCCCATGTGGCCAGTCATCACGTCTAGTGGGGAATGGTACATGGGAGAGACCTATCTCTTTTGAAGTAGCCAAAGGCTAGGGTCCATTGTCAAGATCAAGGACATTCAAGTGTCCCACTCAATTGAAGCCATTGCACAAGCACTTGGGTTGCCTGACACAAGAACACAATTGGATGAATTATCCAAAAAAGGTAATCTTGAGACTAAGAGGGAGTGGACCTAGTGATGCTATGGGGTAGACCATAAGGAGTATGGTGCGCTCACATTAGTGGAGTGGATTTATTTCAAGGTTGCATCCTATCACTTCAATCCAACAGTGAGGCCAAGCAAGGTGACTGCTTTCTCCACCTGAGCATGCACTACTCTAAGCGGGAAGTTCCCTGTTAACCTTCCACAAGTACTATACTTGGAGATTGAGAAATGTTTCAAAGAAAATGAACGTGGAAGGAAAACCCTTCCCTTTCCATGCCTCATCAGAAAACTTTGCAAAAGGGAAGGCATTGTTCACTACTCTAATGACACTCTCAAGCATGCCCCCTTAGCCTCATGGTTAGAAATCATGAAAGATAAAATGTGAACAACAACCTAAGAAGAGGAGCTGCTGCCACTACCACCCACTTAAGAAACAACACCAAAGCTCCACACAGTCCTTGAGTATTTACATCAAATCTAAGAATAAATCTTAAGCAAACAAGAGCAACAAGAAGGAATGAGTGGGGTAGATCCATTCATGTATTAGCCAACGATGAGTCACCTTAACAAGGTGGCCTAAATAGTTAGCTAGATGGAGAGGGCTGGTCTCATTTTCTTTGCCTAAAGAACGCAACTACCTTTGAGGTTAGATCCTTATGCTCAAGAGGTGATGGTGTCACTAGCAACACACCATCTATTCCCAAAAATCTCTAGGAATGTTGCCACTTTCTCTCGGTGTGGTTAGAGGAAGGAGAAGAGGCAACTGTCTTGGTGATGCAGCATGAAGGATAGGAGACAATGGTAGAAGTGGTTGTTGATCATGTAGCAAAAGCATTGAATGCACTCGCAGCATCTATACCAGACATATCTACACTTCAAGATGTGCAGACATCCATAGGCATGGTCAGTGGAAAATTGAATGCAACCTAGCATGAAGAGTTGCTGGAATGACTGGTAGGAATTGGGCAACTGACTCTGGACATTTTTGATCTTTTAGAGAACATGACTGCAACCTAGTCAGAGCTACTAAATGCAAGGGGTTGATGCATTATTTTGGAAGGGCAACTAGAAATGGCCCAAGAGAAAAATCAACGCTTGGCCATAGAGGTTATTGAACTTCATGCCAAACTTGTAGAACAAGTAATCCTTAGCCTAGCAATGACAAGAGATGAAGCTATCAAATAGCTTCAAGAATGATTTCAGAAGGCTGAGGAGGAGGCAGTGATAGCCATCTTTAAATAATTTGTAGCTAAAGTCAAAACATACTTAATCCAAAAGGACTTGAATTAGATGCACCAGGGGAATGAATCATTGACCACACAGAATAATCACTTGCAAAATGTTGATGCATAGAAAGATCAAATGCAAGAATTCATTCATCAACAGTAGGAGTAGCTTGCTAGGGTAAACACTAAACTAAGGAAATTGGCCATTGAAAATTGCAATCTATTAATGGAGGAGGTACATAGCTTGTGTCAAAAGTCTACCATCAAGATCACCACCTAGAAGAATGAAGCACTCAAATTTGAGAAAGTGAAAAATCACTACAGAGACTAGGTTGGCCTACAGAAGGAAGTGAATGAAAAACACATCCAAATGGCAAAGGCTAAACTAAATAAAGTCCTATAGCACCTCCAAGAAGGAAGAGAGATGTGGTAGCCCATTATTGATGGGATCAATGCCTACAACAAAGCAGAGATTTGCTTAAAGGAGTTGAAAATCGAGGAGATGATAGAGTACATGGAGTTGGCCAATCTTTGTTATGCAAACTTGGCAATGCTGATTGCTAGACAATCATGGTCAAAATTAGAGAAACAAGTGGCTAGCTTGTATTTGCTATACAAGGCTAAGTTCAAGCACCATAAAGACACCAAGTAGAAGCTTGAGATTGTAGATGCTAAACTTGAAGTCCTCAGAGGGTGATTCAGAGATCAACAATCTATCATTGGGAACCTAGCCAATTGGATGAATGACTACTAGGAGTTGAAGAACATAGTCAGGGCATTTGACATTAAATGCAAATAGTTCACTACCTAGTTCCTCCATGTAAAGGAGCTATTTCCAAGAATCCCATGTCCTTGGGATGTGTCCATTCCAACCCACATTTGGGAAGTTGCGTGGATGGTGCATGATCCTAGGAGTAAGAAGGAAAAAATGAAAGCACTGCTAGATGCTTTCTGCCTCCCACTTGAAGTCATAGCAGTAGCAAGACAACCATAGCCACCTTAACCATTGCAAGTGCATGAAGCCGTTGAAGGTCCCTTGGAGCCTTAGGAACCACCACCACCTAGGACCATTTGATCTTCTCCAACAAGCTTTACACCATCAAGGAACATGTTGTTTGATTTTGAAGAGTTGAATCATGATGTTCAATTTTATGTCCTGAACACCTTCATTTTTTGTAATGTGTTGATCCATACACTCCATTTTTTGTCAAGTTGGTCAGTTTATTTTATGTTAAGAAAAGTTAGTCAATAATCCCATACCTTTCCAATTTTGTAACAGAACTTGAGGATGAGTTTCCATTCATTCATGGGATATGATGAGTTGTATTAAGCTGGCTACGTTGATGAGGCCTTGTCAATGAGACCTCATCGACTGGGTGTTGTTGATGAGGCCTAGTTGATGCATCTTACCATGCGTCGATGAGGCCTCGTCGATGTATTGTGTCATGTGTCAGCTATAAATACGTGCTTGCAGCTACATTTATGACATAAGTAGATTGTAGTTGTAGCGGAGCTCTTGCATTTTTTCCATTCAAAAGTTAGAATTTGTTCTCTCAAGTGCCTGTAGTAGGAGTCATTGAGTGTATGGATATTTATTTGAGCATTATTGTACCTAAGCACGATAGTGTGTGCAGTAATAAAGATGAGCTTTTTGATAAACCTTGTAGCACTTTAGATAGATTAGCTATTTCATTTATGCACTTAATGTTTTCAATTATTTCTTAAATGTTTTCAATTAGTTATTAAATATTTTCTAGTTATTACGTTAATGAACCAATTAAGCTAGATAGATTACACACATAAGTACAACCACTTTGAGTGTAACACGTATTTGCTTGGTAACCCTAGCAGCGTTATTGCTTAGTATGCCTAGTAGCGTAGCACTTGGTCACCTAGTAGTGGATACATGGGTTTAGGATGTGTATGGAAAGTGGGATTAAATGCTTATGTTAGGATTAGTTAAATGCTAGTTAATTAGTTAATTTAGATTAGTTAATCATTTGAGCACCAACTTATAAAACACAAAATGATAAAAATTGGATGCCTCAGTTACACTTAACCATACCAATGAATGGCACAAGTGTAACTGGGAAGACAATGATTGACCTTAAGGCAAGATTCACTTCCTAAAGGACTAATGCACCAGAAACAATAAAGTCCATGGAATTCCACTAGATTGTGTGTGAATGCTTCATGATTCATATGGTTGGGTGTAGGGGTACCTCATTGCTGATCAACTTTCCTATAGTGAGCATTATCAAATTACTATATTGGAGATTGATGAGCTCCACGAATTTGGTCATCTCTTTGATTTGCAATTGCTTCATTCAAATCTTAGTCTTATTCTAAGCATTCAATCCATCAAAGATTGATTGTCATTCATTAGCTTAGAGCTAGAGTTACTAAAGGACTTCATTCATCTTAGCCTTAGCAAGTTAGATTCCTTTCCATTAATATCCTTTAGTATGCTAACTTGGTTACTATAATGATTTTTGAAATTTTTTTATACTTTAGAATCTCATTTTTCCATGTAGCAATTTTGATAGTTGACATTTTCCTTATGTCACACACCTCGCATCTTGGTTGACTTTGACTAGTTTCTCTTGCTAGTGCTTAATGTATTCTTGTAATTATTCTTTTTGCTTTTCAACCTTAAACAACCTCCTATTCTTCTTAGCTATGTCTTGATTCTTCTTATGTAGTTAGATAAAGTCATTGTTGTTGATACCATCTAGCATGACATCTAACGATGGCCTTGTCCAAATGATCCTTTCTTTCTCTTCTTCAACCTTCTTCTATTTGGCCTTGAGCTCCTCAAAGGCCTCATCCTTGGTCAATTTAAGTTGAACATTACAAGATTTACAAGTGGACTCTAAGCTATGCAACATTAGTGACCAATTGCTGGTTCAGATTAGTAGCATCCTAAAGTTGTGCTTGTATGAGGATTTTGTCCCTTATTTGAATCAATGCAAACCAGGTTGTTGTAATATCTTATAAAATAAGACATCCAAAATTAGTTTCCTAGTTCCCACTACTTTGTTGAGCACCTCCTTATGCTAGGATACTATCATCCCTATTGATCTTATTCCTAGAGACATCTAAATGTTTGCTATGGTAGTAAAGTTTAGAATTGGTGTTGTAGGAACCTTCACAACTTCTCTAATACAATCTGCCACCACCTTAGCTATAGTTTCCTATCCTTTGTAGCCATGATAACCACTATAACATCTTTCCCCTCTTTTAGCAATACTAAGAAGACTACAACATTGTTTGATATTTTTGGAACTTATTCCACAAGTAGGTATATTGTGAATTTCCTAGTGATAGGGTTAGCATGGATAATGGATTGGCTTATTTATGCTAAAAACAAGTTTTTGAACTGATCTCATGGCTAGCTAATGGTCCTTGCAACCTCATTTAGGTGGCCTATGGTAGGTCCATAGTTTGAAAGCTTACTACCATGTGCTTGTTATTACTCTGTCAGCTAGCTTAAGTGCTCTTCTACACCTATGATGTCCTTGGCTAGTGGTGGTAGTGCTTCTTCCTTCTAAATTCATAAAGATTGTTTTTTCTAAATCATCTCCTTCTATGATGCTAAGGTGTCCATATAGAGAATGTCGAAGAGTACCATGTGATCCCTCCCTTTTGATAGAATTTTTTAATTAGAAACAAGAAAATGAGTGTCGTTCTACCTTTTTCATTTTCCTTAAAAATATTTTCTTTATTTCTAGAAAAATGAGTTGAGGTAGGTTGATAAGGAACTTTGCACTGGGTGGGCCTTAGGCCATAGCAAAAAAGAATGTAACTTTGCTTAGGTGTAACATGGGATTGAGATGATATGTTATAATCTTAAGATAGTTTGTTTATGTCATAGAGAGCATGCCTTACTCCTTGTGATTCACTTTGTGGCATCTTTGCATTCATTCATCTTTACTTTTAGCATTTAATTTTGTTAACAATTTTGCAAGCTTTACCTCTATGTTTAGGAGTTCCAAGGCCTTCGTGGTGACCTCCATCAATTAGGAGATAATAATATCTTTTATTTTAACTATGGCATCCCCTTAGTAATTGTTCCAAAATAAGTATGTCTCACCAAAGTACCGGTCTCCATTGGCAGAAATGGTGGGTCAAAGAAATGAATTCTATAATTACTCTTGAACTTGTTATGATGTGAACTCTAGGAATGGTCTAAAGTTTAGCTCTTGAAGGATCATACTCTAGGTTCTATAATTTTCTCTAAGTAAGCTTTAGTGAGAGTAACCGTTAAGCTTGGCTTAGGTCTAGATACTTTAATTTTCCTAGGTTATCTTGTTTTAGCAATGGAAATCTAGTAGACAAATTCCACTTTTAGTTCCTTTAGGAGAGGTCCAGTTACGTCTATGGCCTCTAATTCCTATTGCATTTGTTATTCATGTCTTTATTCTCATCCACCCCTTAGGTGCTTTTCTCTCCTTTGCAAGGGTCCTCCTACTTATGGGCCTCTTTTTCGTATAATTTAGAATCACATGAATGATAATCGATTATTCTTTTTTTTGCTTGAGTTTGGTGCTATTACCTTTGATTGTCCCTTCATTAGCCTATTGCATGCAAAAAATGTAGTGTTATTACTTTTAAGTGATCATAGTCTATTGTTTCAAGGTCCTAATGTAGTTAGGTTTTCTTAATTTATTATTATTTTAGTCATTTATTATGTTTAATTATCTTTTCTCCTTAGAATGTAGAATATCTAAGGTATTTGAAATCTATGATTTGATGATCCCATGATGTAGAGCTTGACTCTAGGAACTCATAGGTATTGAAATGACAAAAATTAGATTTATGATCCATAATATATCACTTTTAGAAGGTTCTGGGCTCTTGAAATGGCAAAACTCCCTTCTTGTTTGAACAAAAATAATAAAAATTTGGCTAATTCTTACACATATTTATAGTGTTTTTGCATTGCATTGATAAAATGTGAATAAGATGACTAAGTCAACACATGGTCGTCAATGCAACTCCATTAATGAATCCTCGTTAACACATCTTAGGATGCGTTGGTGCATGTGCATTAATATTGATGTCATCATTGTGTATATAAATGTGCATATGCATTGCATTTATGACACTATTTAGTCATTTCCTTAGCCAAACTCATGCAATTTATTTCTGTAATAGTTAGTAACTTTTCCCTTTGAGTGCCCACAGTGTGGATCGAAGTAATTATACAACATTTTATCCAAGTGCAATATGTACCTAGACATAGTTGCATGAATGGCAATGAAATTGAGATTTCTTTCGTTCACGATAATGAAATCAAGATTTCTTCGAGTGTAACATGTAATAGGACACAGTTGCATCAATGACAATGAAATCAAGATTTCTTCCATTCATGACAATGAAATCGAGATTTCTTTCATTCATTATAGCACTTGGATTAGTTTAACTTTACTTTCTAGCAATTTACTTTTAATGAAATTTACTTTTTCGTTATTAAATATTTAATAATATAATTCATAATTAACATAAGTACTATAGTAGTTGAAAAATTTGGTGTTGGAAAATAAAAAATCTTAGTGTGGAATAATTTTGACGCCAGGTTCCATGGGTCTTAGAAGGATATGGAGTGTCTTTAATAGTCTTGTTGATTGCTTAAGGACTTAAACAATTTGTTACCATGCTTAATAAACAAGAACAAATTAAAGCATATGAAACAAGGATGTAGCATTGGACTGAGAATAGAGAGAAATGTATGGAATGTGCACATAATATGGTAGACATAATTGTAAAACTTTGTATTAAATACTATAAAATACTGTAAATAAAGGTTTAGAGAGCTCATATCTATGGGCTTTAAGAGCTTGAAAATACAAAAGTGACTTTGAACTTTGATGTAGGAGGTAGGGTGTGTTTTGCACTAGATGTACATTGGTTTGCTATTTGATCTGCAATACAATAAATGGAATCTATGCTAATTTCTCCATCCTTTGCTAAAACTAGGTCTATTTTTTTGCTAGAAAATGCTCTTCTCTGTGTGTTGAAAAGATTTGCTAAAAAGTCCTTAAAATGATATAGAATTTAGTATAAATAGGATTAAAATTCACTTTTCTAGTGTTGGTTACAGTGCCATACTCTCTCTAAAATGTTACATTACATTTTGGGATCATTTTCAAGGCCAAAAAGTGCAACGTATGGGTCACCAACGTTTTTGGCTTTTTTTTGGTCATGTTTTAGTGTTTTCATGGTCCAAACTACGAAATTTGGCAACATTTTCAACATTTTGGCTTTCATATGCTAACATAAATGAAATTCACGATGTGTGGGCTGTAAATTTTACTTTATACATTAGAAATAGTCTAATATTTTGCCAAAAAAAGAACCATAAGGAAGGATTTTTGATGGGAAAACAAGGCAGTTATTTCTACTCTTGAATTCCTATCAAATTAAAATGTAGATTTAGCTACCAGGCCTTTTATTTGCCCCATAAATTTTCCATGAGGTGTTTCATTAGTCACTCTTTGTTGATGTTTGAAGGATTGACCCGAGAGACATTAACAAAGAATGTAAAACATCACCATGAGTTTATCACTAAAGCTCCTTCTCCACAATTATTTTTGTAGTTGTTGAATCATGCCAAGTGAAACATCACCAAATTTGGGCACTCAAGTTTCAACTAAAAATTTGGCTAAGTGTCAAAATTTGGCAATTTTTTTCTAAGTTTTGAGACTATGCTCCCACTACTAGGACTATGCTCTAGAGTGTAGTTACCATAGTTGACACAAACAACCTAGATTTGCCAAATTTCTCAAGTCTCAATAGTAGTTGGAAATTTTGTCTATGTGGCCTGACTATGCTCACCCTACTAGAACTATGCTTTAGAGTGTGGTCAGCCTTGAAACAACTAGTTTTGCAAATTTTTCTAAGTGCTAAGCTAGAGGCTACTAAGCATGGTTGGGATGGATGAAACAATGTGGTAGATGTTCTAACTCCTAAGCCTATGCTCCCTACTATGCTCTAAAGCATAGTTAGCATAGTCTATGATGAGTGGCGAGATACCCCTACACTCAACCATACGAATATGAGCGTTTTCATGCACGATTCGATCAAACTCCACAAACGGACTAGTTGTGGCACCTAGATCGTTAACCTTAGGTCGCAGTTCACTATCTTCCCACCTGGACTAGTATTAGCTTTGTCACGTATGGTTTAGTCGAGAGTGAGGTGTATGATGTATTCCTAATTCTAACGTTACTCCTGAAGGCAGTGGAAAATAATATTAACTACGCTAAGCTAGGAGGGAAAGGGTAAGAGAATCTAATCTAGCCTAAGTGCGATGAGGAGCCGTTCCTTGATTATCCGTACACATATTGGACTTCGTGCACGACTACCATTGGGATTACCAAGCGTAGATCCTAGGTACGCCACTGGGTTACTAAGTAGTCACACTTAAATGCTCGTAATCAAGTCGTACTCATTCCGCGTTACTAGGAGATAAGGGTGAGAGAGACTAATTAGGAAGAAAATAAATAAAAAATTAAATAAATAATAATTAATTAAATAAATAACAAAGTGAATGTTGCAATGATGAAGTAATCTCAATCTTTATTGCCGGTCATGTGCATGTCCAAGTATGTCACACTTGAATAAAGGATGCCATACAATTACATTCACCACACTGCGGGCAGACACTGGAAAATAATCTATCTCTGGAAGGGGAAAACTGCCAGAGCTTTGCTAAGGAACTAAACTAGATGCCTAAAACTAGGAAAGTCGCCTCTTATTTATAGACATTGCGACGGACTGCGAAATCATGGGCCGCTGCGATATCGCAGCCACTGCAACAACAGGGCTGTGATATCACGGGTATGATATCATAGCTAGCAAATTCATAAC
Source organism: Gnetum montanum (assembly GCA_015680685.1). Taxonomy (NCBI): domain Eukaryota; kingdom Viridiplantae; phylum Streptophyta; class Gnetopsida; order Gnetales; family Gnetaceae; genus Gnetum; species Gnetum montanum. Next base: position 56,699 of record MNCI01026786.1, read on the forward strand.
TCATCATACCCCCATGACTGAATTAAAACTTGTCCTCAAGTTAAAGTGAGAACAAGCACAATTGATTATAAGTGGATAGGTATGGGATTATTAATTGACTAGAATGGATTCATGCTGCAGTGTGGAGTCAGAACAAAATTGAGACACAACACAAAGAAAATCCTATAATTACAATATGGTGGAACTCATGTAGTTCCTGGTGGTGGTGGCTCCTCCATTGGTGTCTTTTCTTTTTCTTACGCTCCAGGTGTTAGAAATTGATGGCGTCGAAGTATGGCCTGGAGTTTCTCGTCTTGTAAGGCCTTGAGTGCCTTGGAATGCGTGTAAGTTTGTGCTTGTGCCATAGAGGCATCCTAGTCAACCTTCTCTTTTTCTTTCGCCACCCTTTTATTCTTTGTCAACAGTTTATTAAGTTGCTTGCTTCTGAAGGTGTCTAGCTAGTTCTGAGCAACCTTTGGCCCTATATTTGGAAGGTTTAATACTTCTGAAATGGCTTAAATAGAGAAATCAATAGTCACACCAGAAATGTCAACCATGGTACCTTCTTCTTCATTGTGCCAAAATTGGTACGTTTCCTCTAAGTACCAGGCACTGCTTTTAGAGAGGGTATCTCCTACTTCTGCTTGCCCGGACCGTACGGTAGGAGGATCTTCTTGATGAACACTGAATGATTATTCCTCCTATTCTACATGTTGTCCAGTAGGATCTTGTACTTCACCTCTCCTAGGTCTTTTGATTGGACCTTGAGCAGGACCTTCCTATTGTCTGCGTTTCAGGGCCATCTGCAATCACACGGGACCAATCGTTAGTAAGGTTGTTACCAAAGTTAGGTTATACCTTACTGCTTGCCTTAATAGATTTACTTTATTTTCATGTGATGTTAATTATTGGAAGAACATGTCTCTAAAAGATTATAGTGTTGAGTCCTCTTTGCTTAGGTGGTTTCTAAATTTAATTTTCTGGTATAGCTAAGAGGATGAAATTGTTTTTCATACATTTTATTCTTAATTTTAGAACTAATTACCCTTAAAGATGTCCTTCGAGCAATGATGAAGTTCAAAAAAATTTATGCACTATTCAGCGTGTGCCCCTCCCCCACGACTAAGCTGAACACTCCGGGTTTAAGTAGGTTCAAATGGAATGAAAATCGGAGTACCAACGAGCGAGTTATGGATATGAAAGCAAGGGACGCACAATCGTCAGTTGTAGAGAGGAGTTTGAAAAAACCTTCCCTTGCATGAACAGTTGCAAATGATGTTGATTAGCACAGGGGGGTCACGTATATATATTTTCATTAAAGTTAGGGCACTTAGAGAATGTACCAAATTTTTAATAATTGTTTTTTATAATTAAACAATGTAAACTAAGGACATTTGGACAATTGTTAAAGGGTTCTAGGGTAATTCAACTAGTTTTGAAGGCACAAAAATTATGATGATGTGGAATTTATCAATAAGGACCTCGGATGGTAGAGAAAAAGGCTATGTGATGATTCATAGGAACATTGAATTGGAGGGATAATAATAAGGGAAAGAATATCTTGAACAATACAATGAGGGTAATAAATGGTGTGTATGAGCTAGAGAATTAGTGAAGATTACAAAAAATTACACAAGTGGGTCCTCCCCGAAGCAGGTTCCAACCTATAATGCCCTTGTGTAACCACACTTAAAGTGTTTGTGGGCACTAGAAGCATTAAATGTAATCCACACTAACTCCAGAAAACACGCACATGTAAATATCACCGGAATGAGATGAAAATTCTATGCTACACAGGACACGAGCAAAAATTATATGAATAGTGAGATGAGACGAAGTATAGAAGGGATAGTATAGATTGGGACATGAGGTAACTGACCCAAGGCATAGTGAATCCTACGTGTAAAGCATGATTAGAGTGTCATTAACCCATCATTCCAAGATCAGGACCAAGTCCATCCTTCTAATCAGTGACATCGCATTGTTTCATCCCATGATGAACAACTATGAGAGTACCATAAGAACAAGGCATATGATCACTTGGCATTTCGTCCAAGGGAGGAGTGAGTTTTGTTTTGTGGCACTTTTCTTCTTTTTTTTTCTTTCTTTTCTCTTTTTTTTTTTCACTTTACTGAATCCAGAGAAGCCACCAACCTTCAGGCATGCGTGCATGTCTTTCCAATGGGACCCCCTAGAATAGCATTTGATTTTTGAGTGCCCTTTTGATTACTCTTACTCCCATTTTTCATTAGATCTACAAGGATCTTAGTACAACCACGTTGCATGATAACTCCCATAGACGTCACCAAAGAGAATTTGCAAGTCCCCTTGATGTCACACCCTAATCATTCCCTCTTGGTCCATCCTTCTTCATTCTGGGTACAATGAACACAAAATTAATTTTAAGTTTTAAGAATGTCAAGAATATCACTGTACCCTCGAACAGAACCTCTTTATTTGTAGCATGGATGAGTGGGTGTAATGGGCTCACTGTCAAAATAATTGCTCACTCATGACTTAATAACATAGAACACACCTCAACCAACGATCCACATGAGTGTTTTATTCATAGACGAGATTACTTACAAAAATGTACAAAGACAAAAACACAAAAAGATAAAACAAAAAGTTGAAAAATGAAAAACTGGAAAACAAAAATTGAAAAATTAAAGAAAATAAAAAGTGGTTATTAATCCTGCTTGTTATTAGAATGGGGGATATCCCTCATAGCTAAACGGTTGAGGATGGCACAGATTAATAACTGACGACTGGGATCCTTGCATCTTGGAAATCTTGGGGCTCTGTCATACTTACCCCATCGGGTTTCACACACTTGATTATAAGAGGCATAGTGGGGCAATTTGTACGATGTAGTTCCTGGATAATGAGTTGACCCACTATAATGTTTGTGACCATTAGATGGTATGCAAGGATTAATAACTGAAGGTTGAGGATCCTTGCATGTTGGAAGTATTGGAACTGGTCCATACTTACCCTAGTGGGGTTCACACACTTGATTGTAGTAAGCATAGTGGAGCATTTTATATGATGTAGTTCCCAGATAACGAGTTGACCCACTAGGATATTTGTGACTGTTAGATGGTATGTAAGGATTGGGTTGATGCCTCTCATGGTTCTGTTCATTGGGTCGTATGGTTGTTGGAGTGTTAGTTGGTGGCCCTAATGAAGTTACATGAGGCGCTGGATTCGAAGGTAAGGGTGCACCACAGTGTGGGACTTGTGCTGGGTTGGAAGATGCAGTGGCCTCGGAATTGTGTTGTCCCTTCTTACAACCATGTTTAAAGAAAGGATGCTTTTGATGTTGAGGAGGATTTTCACTACTGTTAGTAGCATTAGCATAAGTAGTGTTCGTGGGTTGTTGTTGTGGTGCAGGCACCTTAGGAACAGTTGGTGGCACTATGGAAGGAGGGAAAGGATGAGAATGTTGAAAGTTAGGAGGAGTATGAGATGCACAAGGTGGTGGTTGTGTTGGAGGTATGGGCTGATAATATTGTGGAAAATAGTATTGTGGTGAGATAAAGTGCATTGGTCCATTTGGAGGAACATGATGTTGAACTTGATAAGCGTTTGGATTAAGAAAATATGAAGGGTGCCTCCAGTTTAGTGGTGGTCTCCCCCATGACTGGGATTGTTGCCACTGTGATCAAACACAATATCTCTGTATGAACTCTGGATGTAACGTGTTTTCCCAATGCGCATGTAAATGTGACAAGATTGGGCATTGGCCCTTGGGGTGATCGTACAGGCATATGTTGCATTCATACGTATGATTGGTAGTTGAGCACTTATTCCATTCATTCTTTTTTTCTGAATGTCTACTATTTTTTCCTGCTTCTTGAGTCATTAAAAATTTATCTCCAATGGTGTTGATATATTCTCCACACTTTTGAGACATCCATTCCAACATCTTATTGATCTTTGCCTCGGCTTCTTCTAATGATTGTTGTATTGGCAAAGATGATTCTTCCACCTTGAGATTGGTTGATTTCTCCTTGTTATGATCATGGACCTTTGTTAAGTTGAAATTTTGGTCCCATTGATGTTTTTCAACACTCTCCCATCTAGCTATATCTCCTTCTTCTTTTGCTACCTATTTAATAAGCTCTTGGATTTGATGGGTTTGTAGTTGGTATAGTTGACCTTAGGCATATACTCCTAAGATCTCTCTGGTTTCATTACGTAGCCCATCAATAATATGGTACATTAGCCTTTCCTCGGAAAACCCATGGCTTGGACAATTTTTCAATAGTACGTAATATCTTTCTAAGGCCATGTCCAAGGGTTCATGTTGTGCTTGTTTCCATCCTTGGATTTGTTTCCTCAAGGCTGACACTCTTGCGTAGGTTTGATATTTTTCGTTGAAGGAATCTACCATTGTTGACCAGCGTCGTATTGAATTTGGTTTTAATAATCTATACCATACTTTTGCTTGGTCAACGAGTGTCATAGGAAAGAGCTTAAGTTTTTGCCACCCGTTATCAATGTTATTCCATGTGTAGGCATCGTAGAAGGCTTGTAAATGTTGATGCGGATCTAAGTCATAGCCTCCTGAAAATTTAGGAAAGTTGTTTAAATCGAGCCTTGGTAGTTGGCCCTCTTTACGATGCCTATGTGAGATTCAAACAGCCTCTTGTATTTGCGTTAAGCTTGTAGTGGCCAGTGGGGGTTCATTGTCATCGGGTAAGTTAGGCTTTCGTGTATTGGGATGACGTTGTTTTCGTTCATGTTTATAAGAAACCCCCACCTCAGATTGCGTACTCCAATCTTCATCATCATATAGTTTGTGGGTTCTCCAATGAACTTTCTCACTAAGCGTGGCATTATTATCATCTTGTAGGAAAGGCATGGTTGTGAAGTTGTGTGTGAAATTATGTGTGACTTTTAATAAGTATGTTTTTTCTAAAAGATATATCGTTAAGTCCTTTACAATGACCTTGTATGATATAACTAATCTAGATAACTAGCACCGTCCTCGACAACTGCGCCAATGATGAGTGACGAGATATCCCTACACTCAACCATACAAATACGAGCATTTTCACACGCGACCCGGTCGAACTCCACAGACGGACTAGTTGTGGCACCTAGATCGTTAACCTTAGGTCACTGTTCGTTGTCTTCCCACCTAGACTAGTGTTAGCTTTGTCACATATGGTTTAGTCGAAAGTGAGGTGTATGATGTGTTCCTAATTCTAATGCTACTCCTGAAGGCAGTGAAAAATAATATTAACTATGCTAAGCAAGGAGGGAAAGGGTAAGATAATCTAATCTAGCCTAAGTGCGATGAGCAACCATTCCTTGATTATCCGTACACATCTTGGACTTCGTGCACGACTACCACTGGGATTACCAAGCGTAGATCCTAGGTACGCTACTGGGTTATCAAGTAGTCACACTTAAATGCTCGTAATCAAGTCTTACTCATTCCGCGTTACTAGGAGATAAGGGTGAGAGAGACTAATTAGGAAAGCAATAAATAAAAATTAAATAAATAAATGANGCGGGCAGACACTGGAAAATAATCTATCTCTGGAAGGGGAAAACTGCCAGAGCTTTGCTAAGGAACTAAACTAGATGCTTAAAACTAGGAAAGTCGCCTCTTATTTATAGACATTGCGGCGGACTACGATATCGCATAGCCGCTGTGATATCGCAGCTGCGATATCACGGCTGCTACGATATTGCGGCCACTGCAACAACATGGCTGTGATATCATAGTTGCGATATCACAGCTAGCAAATTCATGACTCATTAGTCTGCATTGGTGTGTCATCTTTGATAGATTTTTCCACGTGTCAGGGTTATGGTCTCACCTTTGGGACTATGCTCTAGAGCGTAGCCTACCTTGAGCATCATTTTCTAGCAAGATTTGCCTAACTCCTAAGGTTATGCTCTAGAGCGTAGTTTACTAGAACTACCTCTAGAAGCCTCCAGAACTCAGCATTGGCTTGCATCTCAGCTCCAACATCCTGTCAGGAAGTAGAATCAACAAGTTTTGTTTCTTTTGCATCCTCCATTTGCCTCCAAGTTGTACCTATAATCGACACCACTCGAGAGAGTGGGCAACATAGTCCTGGAGCGTAGTCTCCAAATTACACTATTTTGCATTGTTGTCAGGTATAATGTGGTCTATTTAGCACTTGCACATGCAATCTTAGCAACATAGCCATAGTTTGGCAGTTTCACGGGGTTCATTGGAGCAGACTAGTAGAACACCATTTTGCTTCATTGGGAGTGTAGTTGGGGTTAGCATAGTCCCAACTATCCCTTTGTCATGTGTTGCCCGATCTACAATTCAAGCTAACCCTAGTCCTATAAATACCCTTGCACTTCATGTTTTAGGGGTTGGCATTTTCATTTAGTAGTTGAGATTTTGGCATTGGCATTCTTGCACCTGAGCACCCTTAGCATCTTGACAAACTTTGGGATACCATTGAACATCATTGCACACCACTATGATGCTATTGTACACCACCTAGTGCACTGTACACCACCGCAGCTCGTAGGACACTATGATAGCCAACTCAACAAGCTCAGTATCTACAATGGATATCAATTCTTCATAACTAGACACTTTGGGATTGCGACTATGCTCACCTACTGTGCTTGTTGTACACCACGTACCTCCTAAACTTTCCTTTGTAATTAACTATGCTCTTCCCCATTTGGGATGGTACCACTTTCCCTCTCACCTATAGCTTGCACATTTTTAGCACTTTCTCTTGCATTTTAGCATTCTACTCACAATTTTCACTGTTTAAGAAAGTATTCGCATGTTCGCACACTTGTTTTTATGTCCAAAACCTCTACTATGCTCACCCCTGTGAGTGCCATGGGTACTGAAAACACTGTATCAAGCACCTTAACACTTGTTTTGTTATAACACTCATAAGTCCCAATTCAATCAATAAGATGATTCTGGGCATCCCACCTCCATTTTCCAGTAGGCCCTCATTTGGAAGCAGGGTTAAGACTGTGTGACTGTGGACCTCTTGGTGTCCCATTCTAGCCTCTAACATTTTCAGTTGTTACAGTTTGCTAGCACTATAAGGAGGGACTTTTCTATTTACTTTTTTAGCTATCCCTTGGTTTTTACCTTGCATGATATCTACACCATTCATGTAGACTAGACTTCATTGTTGGTTCCCCTAGAACCCTACTAAACAACACCAAAGTGCATAACTTGCACTTGACCAAATTTTGGGTTCTCAACATAGCATAGCTAGCAATAGCATTGTGAGCGTAGTCCTAGGGTTAGCATTTTTTTCCAGTAATTTATAGTTAGTTATTTTTTGCATTCTTATACTTAGCCATTTTTTTGCGCTTTTACACTTAGTCATTTTTTAGCAATTTTATACTTAGTCATTTTTCTTTATTTTTGCACTTAGCTATTTTTTAGCTTTTGCAAACCGCCAACTCTTGGCATTCTCTCTTCACACCATGAATCCTAAACAACCTTCAACCTGTGATCTAAGTATGGTTATTGTCTAGCCCATTTAGGGAGAAATCCAGATTGACCTTCCTAAGGTTGGGGACTGTATCCTGGTACAGAGGTAATATCTTAGGCAACACAACTTGCCTCCCGAGGTCATGGTGCTCAACGATGAGCAGTATGACTTCATTTTTGCAAAGCTCTAGGTAGGTGTTGCCTTTAGACCACCAAGAAATGAAAGCCAAATGTAGTTATGATGTCATGTATCGTAATGGGAAGGAATGCCTCCCTTCTGATTTTGACTTTGTCTTGCTCATAGAAGATTACCAATGAATGTTGGACAACCTCGTCTACAACATGGGTTGTGAGGCAGGGACAGATTACGAGGAGCCCCTTCAGGAGGAGCTAGATAAGTTGAGGCTCAATTTGAGCATGAGAATCCATTCCATGCCTCATTCTAGTATACCGCTTCTACTTTTATTTCTCGGTGGTCCCATAGCTTGGCATCGTTGCCTAGGTTAACACTTGTGGTGGCAACTCATGATGTGTTGCAGATGCACTAGGATGTTGCTATACCTTTTAGTCTTCTCTTTAACATGCCTTTCACCATCCCTTCATAGCTTGCACAACCTTCATAACTTGTTTAGCCTCTTCAAGTTATCTAGCCTTTCGTATTAGTAACCATTGCACCTACACAACCCTACGTGCACACCATAATCAGGTGTCGTTCGTCTCATCCATTATGTCGACACCCTTTACGATGGCCTAGCCCACAAACCTATGGTGGGACCTGAGTGCTGTATCCATGGCATAGCCCATGCAATAGGCATCATTTTTGGTCACACAGCCTAAAGTTGGGTCATCGACCATCCAACAACCATAGTAGGCAGCACAACCCATGTGGCCTACCATTGCAACCACACCTAGCTTGCATCAAGCATTCTAGTTGATTTAGAGGCTTACCAAAGAGGTCAAGTAGCTTAAGGTCACCTCCTTAGAAATCATCCATGTGATGAACGTTTACTAGGATGATCCAATCAATCTTATAGTTCCACCATTGGCATTACCCACAAGGGTCCCACTCTAGTAGTTCACCAAATACAATGGTGAAGGGGATTCTAATGCCCATCTAGTGACCTTTCGATCAGAATTCCTCCTACTATAGGCATGGCCACATGACATCATTCATGTGTTCACTAAGTCGCTGACTAGCAAGACACTAGATTGGTATCACGTGCTCCCCAGGGCCTTCATCACTTCTTTGGAGGAATTGATTATCTAATTTGTCACATGCTTCAAATACAACTTGAAGCCTAAGGCAACCCTAGACTAGCTAATGTAAGTAAAGCAAGGCCACTTAGAGCCCATGCAAAAATTTATTTAGTGAAGGAGCACAATGCTCAATGAGATCTATGAGCATATCATGAGACACACTTGATGGCCATCTTTAAAGGTGCAATGAACAACTTCATCTTGTTGAAATTGTATTACCTTGCCCTGTAGTCCTTAAGCCAAGTGTTTACTCAAACTAAGAGCATTCAGGATGTAGTGGAGGGTAGTAAGGATTTGACCTACGTGGCCTATAAAAACCTGCATGCAGACATGGAGAAAGACAAGGAAAAAGGTAAGTAAGTAATCAAAATTGTTGTAACGATGGCCAATGAGGCTAAGCCAGCCAACACCAAACCAATAGCCAAGCCACCTAATGCTCTAACCAACAACAGTAAGGTGGCTAGCCCTAGCATAGTAACAAACAACTAGTCTGTGTCATCGACGACCATGACACGAGTTGCCACAAGGCCTAACTTTGACCACAAGGATTGCTTAAAATATACATTGTTGCCCATCAAGCGGTCAAAGTTGTTGGACCAACTACTTCATGCTAGACACATATAGTACAAGAAAATGTCCAAGGATCCTCACAAGCAACATGACTAATACTGTGAGCTTCTAAAAAATTCTTTAGCCACACTACCTAACGAGCCACTGGTCATTAAGCATTTCAGATTGGTTTGATTTTTCCAGTATCACCAACTACAAGTTTATGATATAGATTTTTGCATGGTTTTGTAGGATGACATCTAATGCATGATTGTCAAGGGTGAGTTGGTCCTTGATGCTACCAACCCAGTGTGGCCCCAAAACTAGTTAATGGGGGTTTACAAGGATCCTCTAAACGCAAGTGGTGTAAGGTACATCATCAATGCCATCAGCATTGATGATGATGTAGAATTAGCATGGGAGCCATTCATGGTTTGTCTGCCCTCTAGTAACATTGGGGCCTCCTTGACATCAACCAGTTTGAGGACCCTTTTTGTCATTAGAGTACCACCTTGAGTGCCCATAACACCCTTTGTGATTAGGGCCCCACAATACATTGCAGTTGCAACAACCCAAACATCCTTTGTCATAAGGGTGCCACAATGTGTAGACTTCCCACCTATTAGGAGTTCGATGGTGGGCAATGCGTTGGCCCTTGCTTGCCCATGACCCTGTCCTACAAGAAACTCCAATAAAAAAATAAGATGGAAAATCAAGAGGCCTAACGAGTGCCTCATATATTGAATGCCTAGGCAATACAAGGAGCAAAGGGAATTAGGCCCACCAAAGCCCATCCCCTTATCTTCCATCCTAATGGCTCAACCAATTGAGGAGGCTGTAGCAACAAGCAAGAAACAATAGAGCACTGAGGCTCTAGCAACAAGTAACCAATAATGGAGCATTAAGGCTCCAATAACTAGCAACCCACAATGGAGCACTGAAGTTCCTAAGTAAACAAAACAAGTAAGGCCCAAATCCCCTCCACGAGAGATTTGTCTCTTGGGGACATATAGAGGAGATGAAAGTTACCAACAACAAGGTAGTAGATAGTGAAAAAGATTTCCTTGATGCATTGGCCCAGGTCAAGTAGGCTTTGAGATAGAAAAATACAACGTTAAGCCTATATGACCTGATAATGACTTCCTCTGCCCATCATGAAGAGTTAGTATGCATGCTGACCTCCATTCTTATGATGGAGGACATATCAGTGGATGAACAATCCATTCATGTTATGATGTTACTTCCCCACAGGAGCCAAGGTCAATGCCCCTAGCATTTCATGATGAAGCAATTAAGGTGGACTTTGAGAAGGGTCAAGTCATTATCATGTTGATGTTTATCACCATCCATGTGGGGGAATGCAAAATTTGCAGGTTGCGTGTCAACGACAGGATGGTAACCAATGTCATCCCTTACATAGTCGTTGAACAAAGATAATATGCCTTAAGTCCTACATGCCTCCTAACCCACATTGGATTAGGAAACAACTCCATGACTAAGGCATTTCCTTGGTACAATAGGTGATAGGTCCCTGCCTATCCCACTTCTACAGGCTTTTCTTATTTGCATTTTGGTTGCATTTTACATTAACTTGGTTGTTAGCATTTTTTGCATTATTTATTTTACATGTGTTCATTTCTTCTGCTTGTGCATTTTCGCGAAGTCCACATTTTTGCTTAATTACCTTTTGGGAATTAGTTTACATATAAAAAATAGAAAAATACATAAAAATCATAAAACTCAAAGATTACAAAACGTCATGACTTGCCAGGGCCTAAAATTGACAATCTTTCTTTCCTTAACGCATGGCCCAAAATGGCCTAAAACTGGTGATTAAATCTCCCTTTATCACATGGTCCAAAATGGCATAAAACTACCAGCATGGCCTACCATGGACTAAATTTGGCATCACATGGCCTGCCATGGCCTAAAATTGGCAAAACATTTTCATTACCGCATGGCTCGAAATGACCTTAAACTCTCACTAGGGCTTGGAATGGCCTAAAACTATCAAAATCTTGTTTACACACATGGCTCAAAATAGCCTAAAACTAGGAATTGTTATGGCCTAATCGTATCAACGCATCACATCATTAACATCAAACATAGTAAACAAATGTGAAAGTCCACTCATCATACACTTCACGTAGCAAAAATTCACTACATCTCATGAGAAAAATAGTACATGTCATCAGTATTACACAAAAAAAAATACACAAAAATATAAAAATGCCTAATGGTAGGGGTACATTAGGATCTACTTAACTAGTGATGCTCGATGGGGGTGGAGGCTCCACTTCTTCTGCTGTGCTGCTGGGGATCACAACATTGCTTGGTGCCTGTCAACAACAACAACAAAGATAGAAACCTGTAAGCAAATGTACAATATACAACTAGCAGAAAAAAGCATAAAAAGTAACATAAAAGATCTAACTTGGAGAGGGTCCCGCATTTTCCATTTTTGAAGGTATTCTATCAAGGCCCTCCTCCAAGTGTTAGAGGATCTCGGCCTCTGATAGCTACATCTAGTCCTCTTGGTCAAATTTAACACTCGCAAGGGTCTCATCTTCATTCAAGGTGGTCCATGCGAGTAGTTGCATAGAAAAAGTGGTAGACGAAGTCTCCCCTAAGGGCATGGTGATCTTCCACTTAGGAGAACCACTAACCACTATGTGGCAAGAAAATATCTTGAAAGCCTAACTTCCGCTAATTGCTTCAATGAACAACTCAAGGCAATAGGTTTTGATGAACTATTCTTTGAGTTCGTACATATATGCATCTCGCTCATGCTTGTAGTGGTGCTTATGGCCCTTCTGCGTGTGCTCCTACTTGCATAGCTTAGCACTAAAGCTTTTCCACTCTTGGCCCTTCAGGGCAAGTAGGTCCATCTGTAGCCTCTGCTTGATGACCTCTCAGGTGACATCATTCTTACCCTAGATTGTTAACTAGTACCTAGTGTAATTGATTTCTGTGGTTTGCTAGGTACTATCTCCCTGTGCTCGAGCCAACAAGAAATCATATTGGGACCGGAGGTCCCTGATCTTCATGTTTTGGCTCACCATTATCTCTTGAAGCTTGTGCATGTGTTTTCACAAGTGCTCATTTGAGCGTCCACAGGTCCATAATGCTTTCACACTTGGTAACTACCTCATACACATGGCAAGGGACTTGCTCAACTTTAGGATGGTACTTAGGGACAACATCCACCTTTGCGACCTGGTTTGGATCCTAGTGGAGCTTAGAGCCTGTTGGCATGCAACAAGTAAATCAACATTAGCCATTAACCAAGCATAAAATTGGTAAAGCAACATAAGTTAAAACAACATCATATGCATATCAAACTTGGGATTTGCCTATTGTATGTGATCCATCATATCCTCAACTATGCCCTCCATGAAGGCAAATTTATTTAGCGTCTCCACCCATGGCTTCATGTGGTGGGCAAGCGTGGGTGGTGGATCGTTGGTAGGAACATCCAAGGCTATAACCCAACATGATGCAATATTTAGCATAGTAACAACTAAATAGCCAAGGATGCAAGAGCAAAAGAGCAAAAATAGACGGGAACTTAAAGTGCTTACCAAGTAAGCCCTTGGGCATTAGTGTAGGGGGATCTTCCAGTTGTACACGATCAAAGAGGTTGGAAAAATCACTATTGTTAGGGTGGAATAGCCCCTCTACATCAAAATGTTGGAAGGTCTCTAAGGCCTCGTGTAGCTCTCTCAATGTGCCTCCTCCTTCTTAGCTTGAGGAGGGGCCCTCTTTGCTACTGCCATCATTGCTACTTCAGTAGCCCTCTTGCCTAACTCACAAACATAACATAATAGCATTAGTATAACATACCAAGAAAATTTATAAACATAGAAGTTATAAACATAGAAAATTTAAAAAATAAATGCATCTACACGTGACCTAAGTTGCAACATCCACGTGCAAGTTGGGTATCTTGAGGTAGATTTTCTTGGTGCCTGCCTATCCAACTACAGGGGTAGCCTCCTCTGCCAGGTGTGGCCTCTTGATTTTTACCTTGGAAGATCCCATTATCTCCACAAGATAATAGTTGGCCTTGTTTACATCCCTAATAATGGTTGGGGAACACTTGCCCATACTATCATAGCAATAGTATGATTGTGACCATCCTCGATGGGCTTTGGTCATAACTACGTACGACCCATCAATCTCCTCTGGGGGGGTCTTATGTACGAGTGGTTGCAAACAAGTGCCTAACCCAAGGCTTGGACAACTACTTGTAATCCTACACTACCCACTACCTACTATCTTGGACCATCAAAAACTCTACAAACCTTCATAGATACGCTGCGAGGAATGTGAAGTGCACATGAGACCTTGCTTAGAGGTTGTAGTTAAGTCTGGTGATCTTGGCTTGTAATCTAGTGGTGAGAAAGGAGGCCTAGTTAAACCTTGTACCCTCCTCCAGTACCTCCCTCATTAGCCACACTTGCTCCACCCCAAGGATTTTTCCTTGGGAGAGTAGTGTTGGAAAGGCATGGACACAAAAAAGAGGGTAGAGTTCTCAGACCTCAGGCATCCACATGGCTCTAACCATGATGCCTTTGTGAGATCGTGTGGTTCCTAACCACTTCTCAATATGTTCTTTATGGTCCACCTCTTTGCTGGCCTTGTCAATGACCAAAGGGCCCTTAGAGGGGAGGCCAAAGAGGTTAGCAAAGAAAGCATCGCTAAGGTCCAAAACTACTCCCACTCCGTGCATGTAGGTGATGAAGCTGTGGGCATCACTACTGAAGGAGTCTATACTGGTAACCATCTTGGCCACTAGAGTGCTTGGGCTAAGGGCTAGGAAAAGGTTCATCAACTGAACATGTGTGAGCCAACTAGTCAATGTGTTCGAGGCTTGATGACACAAAAAATGTTATGCCCCTTTCACATCACAGTGGCCTATGGTGATCACTGTCACCTCTCTTAAAGCAACTGAAACTGTAACATAGGAAAAATGAACATTAGCATTATGTAAGGGAAAATTAATGAATGCATGTGAGAAAGCTTAAAAGCTGAACAATGAATGCTTATGGGGAACAAACAGTATGTGAGACAGAGGTGGTGGTGCAACTGGCTCCTCAAAGTTAGGCTTGCCACTAGCCCACCCCTCATCAAGCTAATCGTAGGTCTTGCACTACTCGAATGCCTTTGGATACTGAGTAGGATAGTTTTCTAGGTCCTTTCCCACCTACTCAATGATGGCCTCTCAAAAGTTTAGACTAGAGGAGAATACCTCTAGGGTGGTGCAGGTCAAGGCAAGAGCCTCTAGCTCATCATGGAGCCCTTGATCATCAACTTTAAATCTAGCATCAAGCATGAGCAATTAGCAGTTAGCAAACTTAGCATGGGCTAATAACAAGAGACACAACGAAAAATTATAAGAGCACTTATCCTCTTATGCAATATATGGTTGCAGGTGGGTTCTGGAACACGGTATGCATGTGCAGCGGAACAAAGAGGGTGTTACTCTTGTTATAATAGGAAAACTTTGACATTTCCCAAATCTTGTATAGGGGACAAGTGCCATTGGAGTCTCACCTCGAACCATCTACTCTATCATCACTGACCATGGGCTCATCAACCATAAACCTCAATATGTCTTGGTTGGCCTCAGGTAGCAATGTCTTGGTGATGGTGCTCGTAGCCTCTACTGTTAAGTGTGACCACATGGTCACATTGTAGTGTTGTAGTAGGAATGCCAAGAACTTGGATGCCCCTAGTCGAAACCATAGCATTGATGATCCAATTTCATATTTGGTGCAAGTGTGTTGGATCATGGAGCAAAGGATGCCAACGAGCTCCACAACAATCAAAATGAGCTTTAGCAACACCCTGTGATCGCAAGACAATGAATACAACATTAGTATACAATAGATATATTTTTGCAAACATACATTAATTTACACTTAGCAAAATTTAGCATGACATAGCATGACTTAGCAAGAAAAAATATCCTAGGGTCTCCTGGGCCCTTCAGGCATAGGACATCAACATCCACATTTGACACACTTGGTACTCATTGGAGTAAAGCATGTTTTTGTAGTGTTAGCATTTTTTTTTGCACGTTCGCACATTTGGCATTACACTTTGCATGTTTAACAATCTAACATTAGCATCTTGCATTTTATTTTTGCATAAAATTTTCAAAAAATTTTCTAAATTTGGGCTACCTTCAAGAGCATAGTCTAGAAATTTAATTTTTTTTAAGGTTAGAGCCATAGACTACGCTCTGGTGACTGCAGAGGATAGTCCTAGGGAATAGAAAAAAATCTAATTATTGGCTATGCTCCCAAGGAGCATATCCCCAAAATTTAAAAGAAAAAAATCCCAATTGTTCGCTACGCTCCTAGGAAGCATAGCCCCAAGGTTGGTAGACAAATTAGGAAAAATAGAAAAAAAAATGAAAACTAACTATTTGACAATGTGCCCCATGCATCCTTCACCTCCTGCCATTGATGGTGCCTTTTCTTAGCCAAATGTAATGCAAAGAATGCACCCTTAGGTGCCATGTGTCCCTTTTGCAACCCTTGTTTCGCTAGGGACATAGTGTCATTGGAGTCCCAGTGACCACTCCCAAAAATATAATCAATAAAAATTGTTAAGGGCTTTGCCTCATCTTTTTCCTATGGCAGTTTCCACCAACACACATGACCGTTGCCTATGTACAAAAATTTAAAATAAAAAAACAAGGGATAACCTCATTGCGACTCTTCCTTGCCACAAGCCATGCTAGCCTCCACTCCTATTTTCATCCTTGCCCTTGTCCTGCAGTTTAACATAAAAGAAAAAGTTTTGCTTTTTTCATAAATCCTCGATCATGCACCTCATGCCCTATGGGCTATGGCTTGAGGATGACCAAACCCTCATCCCTACCTTGAGAAGGTAGAGGGTTGCAAATAAAAAAAATCATCAATGAAGCTACAATAGTGACTCATTGCACCTTGGTTTCATCGGCGATAGTCCCAGTAGCTATCACCATAACCCCAATCCTCTAAACCCATGCCATAGAGAAAATTAGAAAATAAATAAAAATAAAAAATTTTCTTCTCCCTTTTGGCCCTACACTAGCTTGTGGCCTCCCCATTTGAGGCTACATAGACAGTTGCAGTGGCTGCGGTGGCCAAAACCCTTGCCCGTAATTACAACAAAACCTTTGACCCCTATGCTTTACCTTGTATCTCACATGTTCAACCAAAACCCCTCATGACATGGTGCACTCTTCCATGGTTGTGATGGCCACAAACACCATGGCAGTAATGGCCCCTTGCTATGGCAGGGTGCCACCAAACACTTAAAACCCAAAACCCACATAAAACACCTAAGCGCGAGAAGTCAAAGAATGTAGAAAATGACTAGGGGGGTGAGCGTAGTCGAGGTACTTGGTAGTCGATGGTGCCCTACATTCCTCCATGCATGCCCATGGTAGGCACTCTAGGACTTTCTCTCACTCATCCACATTGGCTAGGATAGGGTGCTGATGTCCACTTTGGTGTGACATGTTGGTGACTACGTTCTTGTAACTATGCTATGCTCTATAAAGTTCATTTTTAGCTTTTGATAATGACAAATTTATCAAGGGTAAAATGTGTTTTTATACCCCTAGGGACCACTTAAATTTTTACCTACTTGAGAATGTGCTCAATAGTGTAGAGCATAGTCACTAGAGTTAGAAATTTTTTTGGTTTTTCTGGCAATCTCTGAACTTAGAAAAATTTTGAATTTTTTCATTGCACAATTGGCACCTAGGCTAATTTTACTTTTCCAATGTGTCGAGCCTTACCACAATGATGCATTTAGTGCATATTACTATTTTCTATGATATTAAACTAGTGTTTCACCATTTGGTACAATGTTAAATTGGTATCCAATGGTTCGCTAAAACCTTAAATTGGCAACCCCATGGCCCACCGAAGCCTAAAACTAGCCCACACATCCCTTGCATGTGAAATTGCATTCGCATACTTAGGAAAAATTTTATCACATTATTTTCTTTAACTGTGCATATTTCTCTTATTAAGCATTCGAGCTCGTTGACCATGATGGTAATGAATTTGCCAATCCAATTAATCACTTGTACCTGAAACCGTATTATGCCTAGTACGCAATGCTGCATAAATGACAAAGCAAGGTAAGAAAGAGTCTTCTATGATTATAAAATAGCACAGAATAGTTAGCTATGATTATAAATTGGCATAGATAGTCCACTATGACTATAAACTAGCACAGATAGTTTGCTACGACTATAAACTGACACAACACATTCACTATGATGCTAAATTGGCACAACACATCTGCTATGATGCTATATTGGCATAGATTGTTCTTGGGCCATGATGCTAAAATTGGCATCCATAGCATTTGTTTGCCATGATGCTAAATTGGCATAGCTCCTCCTTGGGTCATGACATTAAACTGGTACAACATCCATCGTTTGCTACGACGTTAAACTGGCATACGATAGTATGCTAGGACCTTAAAATAGGCCCACAGTCTACTAAGACCCTAAACTAGCACAACATACAATCTATTGAGACCTTAAATTAGGTTCGCAGTTCAACATACATAGTTCTTTGGAAAAGCAAGCATGAATACTTCCAATCCTTCATCATTTGCCCACACCTTGTGGGTAGGGTGGGATGGGGCACTACAGTTCTAGAGTGGAGTTCATGTTGTCAAAAGAGGCCTTTGAGACATTTGTAGCATTACTATCCTTGGAATTTTTCTGATCCTTCAAAAATGCCTTTAGGCATTTTGTTAATCTTCTGGAGCTCCTGCCATGGTTGCCAGTGTTACCAGTCCCAAGCCATCCTGATAGCAGTATTGGCCTTGGGTATTTTATTATTGCTTGAAGCTCTCATGGTCAGCACACCCCTTTGGAGTAGTGGCAACATTAGGGTTTCCATCATATCATCTACTTTGTTGGGCTCTTGCCATTGCATGAGTACTTACCTTTGGTGTGACTGCTAGAGCTTTTGTAGCCCTCTTGCTTCGGCACCTACATTAGTTTTCTTGTATTGGTGCTGTAAGCTCTTGCAACTAGTGTAGCGACCAAAAATGTCAGTAGTTGGAATGATCATGCCAAGGGGTCCACAATTGTGGTACAATCCTAACCCCACCCTCACCCAAAAGGCCATAGCTAGAGGGGAAAATGGAGGCAAAGCACCTAGGATGATCTTGTTGATCAAACCAGGACTTATGGGGTGTTTCGATAAACAAGTTCTAGGGGTTTGCATAGTATCTTTGGTGGCACCAGGGTTAACTAAGCTTGAGCGTAGTAAGGTTTCTTGGTGCAAAAGTGATGGTGAAAACATATGAATACATGCGAAATAGTGAGAAAAAGTGTAGGTGCAATGCAAAATACCAAGAACATGCTTGAAAATGTGATGGAGTTTAAGAGAGAAAGAATGGCACCACCTTGAATGGTGGGGAGCATAGTAATTGCAAAGGAGAGGTGAGGAGGTACATAGTGTATAAACAGACATAGTAGGCAATGTAGTCAAGTCTCTAGGGTGTTTGGGTTGTGGAAAATGACATCTGCCATGAAGTCTATGCTTGTTGGGTTGGCTATTGCAGTGTCCTGTGAGTTGCGGTGTGCTATGATGTTGAGTGGTGTGCAAAGGTGTTACCAAGGTATGAAGCGTTCTTGGGGTGCGGGGTGTTCCAAATGTATCAAATACCAAATGATTCTTAGATTTGTCAACCAAATGTAAGGATTGCCAACCCTTGAGACATGGAATGCTAGGGTATTTATAGGGTTAGGGTTGGCATAATGTGCGAATTAGGTGCCACATGGCAAAAGGTGGTAGTTGAGGCTACGTTCACCCCAGCTACGCTCCCATTGGAGTAATTGGTGCTACCCTCTAGTGTCCCCTAATGGACCTTGAGAGACTGCCAAACTATGACTATGCTACCAAACTACATGTGCTAGAGTTGAAAAGACCATAATGTACCTACAAACAATGCAAAATGGTGTAATTTAGAGGCTATGCTTTAGGACTACGCTCTTCCCTCTTTTGAGTGGGATTGAGTGTAGGTACAATTTTGGGATAAATGGGGGTNGGGGGGGGGGGGGGGTGCAAAAGAAATGGAAATTGCTAATCTTGCTCACTGAAGGAGTGCTGGAGTTGAGATGAAGGCATGTGCTACATTCTAAAAGCTTTTGGAGGTTGTCCTTCATTACTATGCTAGCTACACTCTGGAGTGTAGTCCAACAATTAGGCAAATTCTGCAAAAAGTGATGTCCAGTGGGTTGCATGCCACTTGTGGGCTTTACTTTAGTGCAAGTGCATCACATATATAGGATAGGTGTTTCCTCCCTGAGATGAGTTGTGTTACATTTGCTTAGGCTTTGATGAGCCCACAAAGGGTCCCAATGGGACGAGTTGTGTTACATCCATAATGGGTTCTACGGTCAACTAAAAGAAGGATGCCATGTGCATCAAAGAAGCTTACAAGGAAGGTAGGAAAATATAAGGTAAAAGGGTAAATATGAATAGGTTATGGTGGGGTAAGAGGGATATGCACTCTTGACTAGCATGGTGAGTCCAACCAGACACATTGGAGCAATGTGGTGATTTGCTGCTATAGTGAAATGTGTCTTTGAATGACTGCCTCCAGGGCTTCATCCTAATAAACATAATGTAGAGAGAATAAGAAAATGACCACACAATATGAGATGGGAGCATACTGCTAGTTATGAGGGTGTTGTAATTGCCACAAGTGCTGGACTAGTTGCAAGAGCTTACAGTGCCAAAATAAGAAGGCCAGTCCAGGTGCTAGAGCAAGAAGGCTACAAAAGCTCTAGGAGCCACAGTAGACATAGGTGTCCAAGAAATGGCAAGAGCCTAATAGAATGAGTGAGAGGATTGGGGCCTTGATGCTGCCATTTCTCCAGACAATTGTGCTAAAAATAAGGGCTTCAACCAATAATAAAATACCCAAGGTTGGCAATGTTGTAGGTATGACTTAGGGATGACAACACTCAAAACTGTGGCAGGAGCTCTAGAGGGTCAGCAAAATGCCTAAGGGGTGGGTCCAGAAGGTCAAAAAAATGTTGAGGGGTGGTGATGTTGCAAGTGTTCCAAAGGCTTTTGATGATAGACAATCAATTCTGGAACTACAGAGTCCCCACTCCATCCACGAGGTATGGGTGGATGACATGGAGTTGGAAGTATTGTTGCTTTCTTGTGTGCAGAACTATGTGTTTTGAATTGTGAACCTAGTTTAAGGTCATAGTAGCTTGAAAGTTGCACTAGTTTAAGGTCCTAGTAGACTATGATGTGCTAGTTTATAGTCCTAGCAGACTATGGATGCTATGCTAGTTTAGAGTCATAGTCAACTATGCTATGGGTGCTAGTTTAGTGTCATAGCCCAAGGACAATGGGACACTAGTTTATAGTCATAGTGGACTATGCTGTGCTAGTTGAACGTCGTAGTAGATGAGTGTTGTGGATGCCAGTTGAATGTCATGGCCTAAGGATGCTTTGTGCGAGTTTAACGTCGTAGCAGATGCTCTGTGCTAGTTTAACATCATAGTGGATGCTTTGTGCTAGTTTAACGTTGTAACGGACACTCTGTGCTAGTTTAACATCATAGTAGATGCTTACTTACCTTACTTTTATTAATGTGGCATTGCATGTTGGGTGTAGTAAGGCTTTAGGTACAAATGGTTGATGGGATTAATAAACTCATCGTTGTCGAGGTCAGCAAACTTGAATGCTTCATTGTCATAGGCCTTGGTGATCAAGAAAGGCCCTTCTCAGTTGGCTGAGAATTTATTCAGAGGTTCATGAATGGCCTTGAGAACTAAGTCCCCTCTCTTTATTGGGCATTGATGTTGATTATGATGGTGCTTTTGCCATTGCTTTTCTTGGTACCATTCGATGTGATCAAGTGTCTACAAGCACTCCTCCTCTATTGAGTCGAGGTTGATGATACTCAACTTGTCATTTTGAGCATCGTTGATGAAGCTTGAGAGGATTGCACAAAGTGATGGGACCTATAATTGAAGAGTCAAGATATCTTCAGACTCATAAACTAAGCTGCATGGTGTCTTACTTGTCGTAGTTCTTCTTGTCGTGCGGTAGGCCCAAAGTGCATAGACTAGTTGCTTGTGCTATCGTCGTTTGCTATAGTTGAGCATATTTTTCAAAAGGTTGACAATGACCTTATTTGTAGGCTCCACTTGTCCAATCACTTGTGGATAGTATGGTGATGAAAAGGAATGCTTGATGCCGAAGTATTCGTAGAAGGCTTTGGTTTTTGCACTGCTAAATTGTGGCCTATTATCTATGACTATAGTCATGGTTAAACCAAATCAAGTTACTATATTGTTAAGGATTCCTTTGCAAACTTGTTGCGATGTCATTTTCCTAAGGGGAATAGCTTCAACCCACTTGGTAAAGTATTTAGTTGTAGTTATGATGAAGTTGTATCCTATAGAAGTCTTAGGTGTGATAGGTCCTATGATATCCAATCCCTAATGTTGTAATGGCCATGTGATCTACGTGGTGTATAGTTTAGTGGATGGCACATGCATTAAGTTACCATGCTATTGACACACATCGCATGTCTTGACCTTGGACACTCAATTGTGCTCCATGTAAGGCCAATAGTAGCCTAAGTGTCTAATTTTCAATGCGATTGCCTTGGGTGCTATGTGAGCTCTGCACAGTCCCTTATGGACTTAATGAACAACTGTTTGTACTTTGCTATTGCTAACATAGGTTAGCAGTATGCCATCATAGGATTTGTGACAGAGCATGTTATCACCCATGATGATGTACTGGCATGATCATTTTTGCATTGCATACTTTTGGACAGTGGTTAGATGTTGCAGAGGCTCACCCTATTGAAGGTACACCTTAATGTCATTGTACCATTCTACTATGTTAGTTGTGCTTGTTGTGGCTACAGATGCGATATTGATTATTTGTGTGATAGGCTTGGTGCACTCTATTACTAAAGTGGGCAAGGTATGATACATGTTAGGTATAATGATTAAGGCTAATGTAGCTAATGCATTGGCAATGACGTTCTCATTGTGGGGAATGCATTGGATTTTTGCAGTTGCAAATCATTTGAGCAGGTGCTTTGCACAGTCACCAGTAAGGTTGCAAATGTTATGCTTTGCAAGCATAAACCTTTCTAACTTGGTTAATGACTAACTGAAAATCACCTCAAATTGCTAGGTTTTGAATTCCTAGATTGCGGGTTGCTAAGATACCCCTAAGGAGGCCTTCATACTATACTAGATTATTAGTGCAAGGGAATGCAACATGATAAGTGAAGGGTTGAATCTCCCCAGAGGGAAGTGTGATTACAGTAGCAATACTACCTCCTTGAGAGGTTGAACCACCATCGAAGTGTAAGTTTGCCTCAAAGTTGGCAGGCACTTGGCCTATACTACCCACATGCTCATTTGGAAATTCTAGATCTATCATTGTTTGATTGTCTATTGGTGAAGCTTTTAGTTGTGTGGCTATTGCTTGACCTTTAGTTGATACTTGTGCTATGTAGTGTAGGTCAAACTTTGTGGTTATTTCTTTTCATCTTGTAATTTAACTACTTTCATAAATGTTTGTAGTGATTGCTCGAAGTACATTACTTTTGCAAATGATGTTTACCTAGTTGTGGAAAAGATAGTGCCTCTACTTCTTAAGTGTAAAGACTAAGGTGAGGCAAGTCTTTTCTACATCGTTGTATTTTGCTTCGTAGGCCATTAATGCATGACCATGAGGACCTGGGTACCATCATCCTAGTTTTGGCAAAGTAGAGAAGTGATGTACATGTCTGAGGTAGCAAGGTAGATGTAGAATGGTTTATCTCCTTACAGAGGGTAGATCATTGGAAGTTGAGCCAACTCCTGTTTAAGGTTATCAAATGCCATTTGGCATTGAGCCGTCCACTCAAAGTGGATTCCCTTTTTGAGTAAATGTTGCATTGGTTGCAACTTGTCAGTTAACTATGCAATAAACCTGCAAATGAATTACAATCTACCTTGTAACCCACGTAGCTCCTTAAGGTTAGTTAATGGTGTCAAATTAATAATGGCCTTAATCTTATCAAGGTCTATGTGTATGCTTGCTTCTAATAATATAAAACCTAGCATGTAATCCATTTTGACACTGAAGATACACTTCTTAGGATTTAATCTAAGGTCATGTCTTAGGCAACGTTTCAGTACATGGTCTAAGTCATCTGTGTGGTTATGGACTAGCTTGGACTTGATTGCTATGTCATCAATGTAATCATTGAGAAAATCTAGCAAATAATTGTTGAAAATGTATGTCATAGTGCATTGATAGGTTGCTCCTACATTCTTTAGTTTGAAAGACATCGTTATGTAGTAAAACATATCCTAAGGGGTCATGAAGGTAGTACTGAGCTGGTGCTCTAGGTTGATCCAAATCTTATTGTAATCAGAGAACTTGTCCATAAAGGACAACAAGGCATGACCAGTTTTAGTATTGACTAGTTGATCAATACTAGGCAATGGGAAATTGTCTTTAATAGTTGTCTTGTTTAGGTCCTGGAAGTCTATGCAAATGCATATGCTTTCATTTTTCTTGGGTACAACCATGATGTTGGAGACCCAATCTGTGAAGTCAACAGCTCAGATGAAACTAGCCTTGTAGAGCTTAGTGACTTCGTATTGGACTACCAACACCACCTTAGGCCTAACCTTGAGGGCTTTCTACTTAACTGGTTTTACGAGAGGATCAAGGATTATATTTTGCTGTACTATGCAAGGATTTAGGCTTGGTATGTCTTCGTAGGACCATGCAAATGCCTTGATGTTATTATTGAGTACCTTGGTGATGTTCTAGGTGTGTTGAGGTTCTAACAAGAAACTAAGTTTTAGTGTCTTCACCTCGCCACTAAGTGTTGCTACAAGGACTTCAACGAGGGGATCCTCAGTGACATCGCTTACCTCTAGATCTAAAGCTTTAACTAGATGGTTTGGCCAATCTAGTGGTGCCTCTACAGATGTTATGTGTCCATCATAGGCCATGGGCTCAAGGTCTAGGCATTTGATATCAATGGATCACAAGAGGTCTTCATGGGATCTAGTGAGAACTAGAGGCAAGTGAAGATGCTCGTATGTGCTCATGTTGTAATCCTACTAAGAATCCTACAAAATAACCAGAAAGAACATCAAGCCACACCTATCTTAATGTAGTCGAAATGCATAAAATAAGGAAAATGAGGCAATGAAAATTTTCCCAAGTGTGCAAATGTAATATTATAAAAGCAAATGCATCAAATGGTTTTGGGCCTTAGTAGGTCATGGGTTTGCCAATTTAAGGTCTTAGTGGACCAGTAATTGCCAATGTAAGGTCTCAGTGGACCACTAATTATGCAAGATGTGTTGGCTTAGGCAAGGCAAAGAAGGCTTGGAATGTGGAGTTGGGTTGGGCATTCATAGGGCAATCAGAAAAATTTGGAAAATTTTCTGAGTCCAAAGACTACCAGAAAAAGTTTGAAATTTTCTAACTTTGATTGCTATGCTCACCCTTTCTACACTCAACCCCTTGCTATGCTCCACAAAAATCTAGGAAAATTTGCCTAAGTGTGGAGCGTCATCTCAGTAGGTAGCGCATTTAATTACTGTGGGAGGGTATTGTTGGCACATTTGGCCATTTCATGGAATAGTTGGACTATCTTATCAAAAATTGGAACATCTTGGTGTTGGTACATTTTTGATCATTTAACGGAGTGGACTTTATGATTGAAAGGGGATTTCACTTATCGTTTGTTCTATATTGATTTAAGAGAGAGATGATCTACCTACCCAAGAATTTTTACATTGAATGTTTAAAACAATGTATGGTTGAAAATATAGAAGTAAACATGTAGCTTTAAGGTTATGGGTTGATGGGTAAAATTGGAGAAGAGTGCTCATCAAAATCAAATGTAGATGATGAACATGATGCTAGCAATGAAGAAGAAGAAGAAGCACTGAATGCCTTCAATTTGCGCAATCTTGTTTGGAGACGGAATGATGAGTTTTCTTTGGAGTATGATGAAATCTTAGAGGAGTTAGAACCTACGCAGGCTTAGGTTGAGCAAGCTATTCAAGATGTTTGTGATAGCACTTCCTTCAATGTAAACATTTTTGGGAAGGAACTGAAGGATAATTAGTTGAGAAGTTTTATTTTCCATAATCAGAATAATGGAGAAGCAGCATTGAACTTGATTCCAGATGGGATGACTATGGCTGAATATGCAAAGTCTGATTCATTGGAATCCAAGAAATTAAGTACCTACATCATCAATACCCTTAGGAAATGGTTGCCCAATAAGGAAATATTCCAAAACATTAAGGACAGTCTTGGGCCAGCAGCAACATCTGGTAGATTGATTGATACTTTCATTTTGAAGGGTACGAAAGAAAAAGAGTTCAAGCAAGTTGCGTATTGTTAGGGCCAGAAAGATTGGTACCAGATTCACCATTTTTACTCAGGATTCAGCAATCGTTGCAGACGCCATTGAAGATCAGCGCATTGCTCACGAACATATCGTTGCACATCCCTCTTCTGACGGCCTTGGAATGTAGTTCTGCGTCCTTTTGCAGGCTCCTGGTTTTGGCACAATCGCCGAGAATGGTTGCAATGGTGTAATCGTTGGGGTTTATCCGCGCTTGCTGCATCCAGCAAAAAATGCCAAAACCCTCGCTCACGCAGTTGTTCGCAACACAAACAGAACCCAGACAGTATAGGTGGGCAGCGAATTTACAATCCTCCATCGGCAACATCATGCTCGTGGGAAGTTCTACGTGGATCTTGAAGGTCTAGCAGCTGCTTCAGGACTTTTTCAATGGCAAGGAGCTCTGCAAGAGGATCAACCCTAACGCGGCTGTTGCCTACGGTGCAGCCGTACTGGCCGCCATTCTCTCCGACGAGTCCAGCGACAAGGTCCAGGACCTACTCCTCCCCGTGGTGCCCACAAAGCATTTTCGCGTCCCCTAAACCCACATTTGGTTGCCTGAGTCTAACAACGGTCATTCCTGTGTAGACAGGCGAAACGGTGACAAAAACCGTGACAAGAGACGATTGGGTCGGCCTAGTTTCAAAATACTACACGCTCTAGAATACGATCAGTGCCTCTCTCAGGAATCCATTCAATGGATACACAACTGCATCGATGTTCAGGGTTTCCTGGTTTTTAATGCCATTGATGGAGGAACTGGATCGGGGCTTGGATCCCTTCTTCTTGAACGTTTATCCATGGACTATGGTAAAAACAAAAAAATCTAAGTTGGGATCACCATGTTTTTAGCAGGAATTATTTCAGAAAAATTTTTGAATCAATATGTGGAGGTCCCACCGTTTATGTCGGAATTGTTATCGGATATAACTATCATGGCATAGCATTTTGTTTTAATGCATTTTGCAGGTTCAAATCATTCAACTCGTAGATGATTTGGATAGACAGAGGTTGATGGCAGGCAGGAAGCAAATCATGGGTCCCAAGCATAAGAAAGATGGACAAATATTACACACATACATATATATTTATATATTAACCCATCCATGTATGCAACAACTCCATGGTTACTATCTCTATTACTATGATTTAAACAAAATATTTTATGATTTAAAAAGGAAAAGAAAGTTATGGGATATTTGTGTAACATCCTATATAAAGGGGACATTTGGCTATTATCCCTTTTATTCCTATGGAAGTTGTAACTAATTTTAATTTTCATTACCATGAAGACACTTGGCAATTAAAAAGGCCACTTGTCAACTACAACTTGTTTATCTCCATGGTGGCCACTTGGAAACTCAATGAGACACTTGTCAATTGTAGCTTTTTTACCTCTATGATGGTTATAACCACCCAAAATTTTGTAACTTACCTAACTTGTTGGGCAAGTAAGATCTCCTAACTTGTTGGGAAAGTAATCTCCTAACTTGTTGGGCAAGTTATAACTTCCTTACTTGGGAGAGAAGTTAGCTAAGATATTTTGAAATATGTAACTACCTTTTGAACCCTATAAAAAGGCTTCAGGGGTAAGAAGAAAATATCACACACTTGATCACACTTGGGATCACACTTGGGGTCACACATTGTGAAAGATTCCTTGTAAGATGACTTGCTAAAGAAAATATTTCAGCCTCTTTGTCATAGTCCTGTGAGTTATGCTTATT